>OX596381.1:114212612-114412612 GCA_951394425.1 Tipula unca
TGATTTATGGTCCAAAACGAGAAGAAGATGGTACATACCAAGCTCTGTACAACATCGAGATCAGTGATCTGGTGAAGATCCCCGAATTTGTACATAAAGTAAGATATCAGCGAGTACGCTGGCTCGGTCACGTTCGGCGTGCTGATCCGGAACGAACTGTAAAACGATCTCTGAAAGGAGAGCCACCATGTGGTAGGCGCAGAGGTAGTTGCAGGCGACGATGGCTTTACGGTGTTGAGAACGATTTGCATTCTTCAGGTTGTCTGAGGCAGTATGAAGACCAAGCTCAGAATCAAAACCATTGGAGCCGGATTGTTAACGCAGTACTCGCCAGTGATGGATCGGTATCTGGTGTTTGGTATTAAAGCTAAATTTGGAATAGGATTAAACAATTCCATTTTATTGTTTGTATTATTTAATTCTTACAAGTGGTGTTTATCAATGCAATTGATGTTGTAAAAATTAAATTGTTGCGTAGTCACCGCAAGTTTTTTTTTTATTCATCAACCGCCTCTAGCTTTAGATCCCTATGCAGATTATCATTCCTTATATATCATGGAGAGTGGAACGCAGCATTTTGTTTGGAACGGGTTGTATCATTTTGATGTTTGGTTTATTGCGTATATAGCCCCATAACTGTATTCCGCAAGTCCATATTGGCTTCAATACCTGCTATTACAATAACAATTTCTTTTGTATTGACAATTGAGAATATTTCTCTAACGGTCAGAAAATATTCCTCAATTTAATATTGATTTTTTTTAATGTGCCAGCAAGCTTGGTGTCTAATGTTACCCTTAATAATTTGCTTTCATTAACTCAGGTTTTCAACAGATTTTTAAATTGGTTAAGTTTACATGTGTGGAATTGAATTCGTTATGCCTGACATTTTTGTACATTTGCTTATTTTATTACAAGTTTTTTGAAGATTATTAGTTGTAAATTCCTCAATATTTACCGCCAGCAAATAATTACCGTCAGCAAATATCACCATCTTTACAGTAGCATCGTTGCAGAGGTATACAGAGATATACAGCAAATATGTCAGCTTTTTTATTGCACTTCTAGCCCATCTCCCCATCGTCTGTTTGATTGATTTGTTATTCTTAGCTGCTGTTAGGGTGTTAAGAAATTGCTCACCTCTTTTATGGGTGCCTTAAGTGTGATACTCAATCTGTTTAGAACAGTTTAATCTTGCAGGGCACGACTACTTTGCCATTTTTTTTATTACGTTTCGTTTTTTCTGAACTATATAGTTCCCTTACTTCTATTGGATATATTGCTGAATTGTCTTTTCTGGGTATCAGTTTTGTGTTGTTTTTCGAAGCAGCCGGTTGAATGATATTTATAATTCTGTCCAATTCATCTTCTATTTCATTTTCGCGTTTGACCGGTTGTATTTGTAGTTCAGTACTTTCTTTAATTTTATTATAAAATTATGTGATATTATAATAAAATTAGATTTTTATATAATATAATTATTAATATAAATGATTTTCAGCAGGTGTTCGCATTCATTCAAAATTCATAATTTGTGAGTATCCAAAATAAACCGTAGTAGAGATAATAATCCGTCATAGAGATGAGCATCGTTTTGTTAGACGGTACGACGGCCGATCTACCAGAAATCACCGACCTTTCGTCATTTGATTAATATTAATTATTATATTGATTGTTGTCAGTAAAAAGTTCAATACAGTTCCAAAATATCTCCGTTTAATTTGGAATTATGTTTTGTTGTTGTGTAGTAAATTAGTGAATCAGTCCCAATACGGCCTTATCAATATTTTGCTCCATTTCGATAAATTTATTTGTTATTTGTTGACCGCTACAACTAATAAATTGAAAAATCTAAAATAAGACATGTTATCTCAAAACGCACAATAATAAACAATTTGGTATTGACACAGCCGACAGATGTTATGTACGCTGCTTTAGAGACATTATTTATTTCTGATAACTTTGGTTTAAAGTTGTTCTAATAATTTCAGTTGGTCAAATATTAACTTGTTTAATTTATTTTGATCTTCAAGACATTTTAGAATTGCTTGAATGTTAATCTCATGTTTTTTGTGACTTTAGTATCATTCCCTGAGCTTTGACTTCCCACTATACCTGTGCTTTTCTCTATTCGCATTGGAGTTACGCTAGGCTTGTTCATCTGATTTTGTGGAATTTTTCGTGTCTGATTTCTTATTTTTTGTGGTTATTTGGTTACTTACCATAGTTTAATGGCTGGGTGCTGCTCTGGTGCATCTCTTGGTGCAGATTTTGCGTTCATATTGTAGTATTTCTGCACATGATTAAAATCTTAGCATTTTTTATATTGTGTGGTATTCTTCGAAACTGTTTTGATTGCTTCAATTTTCAATCAGTATGCCAGTAATATTATATTATCACACAATTTTTTTGAATTTTTTCGGAGTTATCAAACGTCGGAATAAATAGGAGAAGTCCTCTCTTTGTGTAGGTATCTTGGTGCTTCTCATATTAGCTTTTTCTTTTTTTTATAATATTCACAGTATCCACAGATTTTTAATCCATTCATTTTGCAATATTCTGCTTCATTGTTAAATTTCTGTAGGGAAGTTTAATATATTGTAGTGCCATACGTTACTATTCAAGGCAGTGATTTTATACTCCAGATCCGTTACAGAGTTCATCATGGATTTCTGAGAAGTTAGTAACTCCTATTATGTTTATCGGTGGTGCGGTGTGGTGATTTCTCTTTTGGTTATGCAGTTGGTATATTTGCGCAATTTGGTGCTCATTATTTTCGTTTCTTTGTGACGTCTACTTCTTTGGTTTATAAATTCGCTTTGAATTTACATTTTCTTGTTTACGTGTTATCAACTCGTTGTTTATGCTGGATTCATTATATAGATTCCATTCCAGTTCTTCTTTTTTTGATATATAGCGTTATAATATACCAGCACAGAATTTTAGCTTTTGCATGTAAAAATCAATTGACTGATCTGTAAATAATCCGACTACTTGGAAACATCAGAATTCAATTAAATTTCAATATATGTAGTACGTGTATGTATTCCACTACACACGCATATTTTTGATAGATTAGAGTTGTACCTGCATAATATAATCATTCCTAACGACGAATATATAATAATAAGTAGATATTAAATTACAAATTTTAATGTTGTTCTATAAATAATTTCGAACTGTTTAATATCCACCTCCATATACACATTATAATCTACACGAGATCAATAATGGTATAACTTACACAGTGCATTGTATTATTTTTTGACAAGAAACTTCAAAAATCATAAAAAATAAAACATTTCTCACATTTCAATTGAATTTCCATAACGGATTATAGGGCTTTGCTCACCGCACCATTCGAACATTATATCGTCAATTATTAGAAATTAAACAAGTTTATGTATATACACATGCATATATATGTTTCGTGGCCGAGCGCTGAAACCATAAAAACCAATTCCATGTTTACGATAATTTCGCTTTCAATAAATTAATGACGCAACGACACATATTGATTTTGTTTTTATAGGTCTTTGGGACATGTCAACAAGTTTATTAATCTAAAACAATAAACGAAATCTGATACAATATTGTACAAGCAAGGCAGATATCGATCATCAAGTCATAAAGTGGTTTTAAAATATTCTTCCGAATTCCATCACACACACACCTGAAATTTTAATTTTTTTTTTTTTTTGGTAATCAGCTGCCAAATATTCATCGAGCATACATAAATTGAATGTGAGACTTGAAATTATAGTAATCTATAAACACATATACATACATACATAGAAAAACTAAAGCTTCGATCGGTTCGACGGCGTGACATGAATAATTGTCAAATTAATTGAGTTTGGTGTGTTCCACAGTGCGGAGAGAAATCATAAAATTTAGTAATTTTTAAAACGTGTCTCATTTTTCTAATTTATAAATTAATAGTAAATTGGATGATAATGATGCTTGTTATAGTTTAGGTGGGTTTCTTTTGTTTTTACATTCTTTATGTCAGTGTATGTGACAAGTGTTTTTTTTATCGAGTGTGTTATTACGTATATACGATTAATTCGGAAGCCTGAGAATTTAACATGAATATTTTAGTGTTCTATTTTGAGTTTTTGGGATTTTCCATAATCGATCACGAATCGGTCATCTCAATTAAAATGTACGAAATTTTATAGCGACATCTATATATGGAATGATCTCGTATACGTGTTTAAATTTTGGAGACCCATAATTCAATCAATGATAATCTATGAATTAAATCAGATCATCATGAAAACGGTTAAAATTCAACCAATTCCAAATATTATTAATTATTTATTGATATAACCTATAGGCATATCAAATCAAAAATATAACCGATAGGGGCGATCAAATTAGCTTACAAGTTGATCGATTATTTAATTAAGAATCAAACATCTTTTTCTGGTGCGCTGGTCGTTAAAATTTAACCGTACGCACCATATCAAAACAAATTTAATTAGCGTTTAATAAAAATATATAAAGTTGATATTTAAAATATAACTAAATTTATGATTTATCCGCACGGTTGTGTAACATCAACATCTCAAGATGTGATGATGATGATTTGTCAGTCTATACGCAACAAAGAAACAGAAAAAGATTCACATATATTTGGTTTTAATTAAATTTAATTATAATTATTTTTAATTAATTTTCTTAGAAATCATCCACATATCTCATTTACTTTAGTTATAACATAGGTATATACTGCGCGTACGATCACAAGCAGCAGAGTTTTTTTTTTATATGAGATAGAAAGAAGATTTATGATTACTACTGAATATTTTCTTCCTTTGTGTGTACACCTTTCGCTTAGCTCCATATAATAATTGGTCACCGCGTCTGTCTGTATGTATACACTCTAAGCTATATACACACATCGTATAATAAATATGAATTATAATATATTTCTATATATTTAGTTAAGAAGGTTAAATGTGATTCAATTTGGTAATGGTTTTGGAAAACTAAACATTCACTTGTCGTATTATTATGAGGAACAAAATTATTTAAAAAAATTTCCAACGTTACTTGCCGTACTATATGTATGTATGTATGTCGTTAAAATCACCAACAATCAAGCCAACCACAAAAATTTATTACTATTTTGACATTATAACCTGCACCTGACTATCTCACGTACATATACATTTATAAACTTTCTTATGATATAAGATGAATCTCGAGAACAGAAAGAAGACTGTTACGATTAACAAGAAACTAGCATACATAAAACATACATGTTTTGGATGAAATTTGAAAGAAATCAACGGCACATTGGTTTATATGATGGGAAAAGGTGTAATGATCTGAGTCTTAATTTGTTTTATTAAAACATTTCGCGTTACAGTGCAAGGGTGAGCTTTGGAATAAAATTGTTAATATACTAATAGTAGTATACATATTTGTGTATTGCAGACTAAACTTATATACTTCCCAAAAAACCGGAGGATTCTGGATTCTGCGGGATGGGAGGACTGCCGCTCGATGTCAAATTTAATTTAAACGTCCTTTCTCAGAAACGACAATAATCAGATTTACTTGATTTTCTTGCACGCAAGAATTTATTATTTTTAGTTATGTTTATGCTTTTTAGTTTAAATTTCAGTATTTCTTGTATTATGTGTAAACTTATGTAGATATTTTATGCAATTGAATAGTGCTATATCCAACTGCTGCAAAAACAAATATTTTGTAAATTTTTCTGATTTTGAAAAGGCAACAAGTAGTATCTTGAGTTTTAACATTTGTTACATAAACATCAATATAGGCTTATGAACAAAATGAGCGAGCTTGAAATTGTTATCTTCTCTAAACCAAAATATAGATATCATTATTCTTACGGAAACATTTTTAGATAAGCTTGAATTTAAATAACTATTCATCATGCCACAATACTTATAGAGATAATGGAACTGATGGAAGTATTGTAATGTTTTTTGATTTTACTCTACTTGATATTCATAATTTGGATGCAAATCAGTGTTAGTGACTTACTCTAAAAGTCTAAATTTGTTTGTAACCGGTAATTTACACTTAGTTTATAAAAATCAAATCATTGTGGTGATGTTAATAAGAAACTATAATTCAGTATTGATTTGAAACAATTATTTCAACATAAATGATTATTAGAATAATAATTTATCACATTTTATCCAACCACAAAACAGAATTTTACGTATTCTATGGGGATTCAAGTATCAGTGACCATCGATACATGATATAGTTGAAACTGTATTACCAAAAAGGTCAGTTTACTTAACTCGAAATAAACGTACCGTATTAACTATAAAACAAATACTGTTGTTTAACATAAATTTGGGTCATTACTGTCATCACTTGTTCCTGACTTTAATTTATTATATAAACAGATGTATACTATCAACGAAAAAATGTCATCTTATAAAAAGCCATGATTTGAGCATTAAAACTTATGAAACAAGCTAAACTTCGTGACACGTATTACCAGTAGCATAAGGCATATCCGTTTAATACTTTTTTCCAATAGAATTCAAACAACTTAATAGAGAATACAAACTGTTAATTAAAAACGATAAAAAGTCATACTCTGCTAGCTAGTGAAATATGAACACGAGCAAACGTAAACAAATGTGGAATATATTGGCATTTAATTAAATTTTGACCAATAATTCGACTTCTGCTAGGCAAAATAATCATAATAATACTATTCAACTGATAAAATATGGTAAATAGTTCTTACTGTCAATATGGTAAAAAATCTTTAAAAGTTGCTCGTGTTACACCGATACTGAAATCTGGTGTTAGTTATTCAATTAATAATTACCAGACATTCTGAATTCTTCTCGCTTTTTCCAAAATTTTGTATACCATATAGGCTTCAACCATCTTACCGATAAAAATCCATTTGCGTTTACCAAAAATTGTAGCGCTGCTCCGGCGGCACTAAATCTTGGAAACTATTTACGAGTCCCTTGAAAATAAATATGTCACTTCATGGCTAAATCTGGATTTTACAAAAGCTTTTGACTATGTGAATTATGCTATTTTAATTGATAAGCTAAAGAGTTTTGGATTTTTTGACAAGTGTTTAAAGCTCCGTACTAGAAAGTTACTTAACAAATAAAAGCAAACAGTCTGCTTTGGTCAACATAAATCGTTATATATAAATACTTCTGTTGGTGTTCCTCAAGGGCTCTTTGTTCGATATCCTGGCTTAAGCCACATTTTTCTTGGACTAGTCATATTAATGGGATTAAACAGAAAACTACTCCTATCCTGCTTCATTAAAATACTACTTATATTTTAGTTTTATCCGCACTATCATTTAACATACGAGTATCTAGTTCAGGTATGAGGTCCCTCGGTGAAGTTCATCTAAAAGAACTGCATATTTTACAGAATAAAGCATTGAAATCGCTAAGGAAGTTACCTATGCGAATTCCAAGTAAACTCCTTTACAGTGAGGGAATTTTTCCTCTTTCATCCCTGATCGAGTATCAATGTTATAATATGTTTTATAAACATATCTAAATATAGTTCACTATTTTATATTACGCCAATCACTGAAACGTTCAATAAATCGAATCATTTTCTTCAAAATGAATTTGCAATTCGACTAAAGACTCCTTCCATTTCAAATTAAACTGTTTATGTTATATTTATATTTTATCGAATTTTTTAGCTATAATAAATCCGTTTGAAAAACAGTTAAGTAATTGTACTTGTTTTTGTTTTTTCTCACAATAAACATAATTAGCACAAACAAAATTTGAACGGTTGCTACTAAATAGTTGAACAACAATCTGTTTATAGAATACCGGCAACTCAAGTTCATACAGTACCCTCATCTATGTTATAAACGTATGCAATTATTTTGGTAACTCCATTACGCGGTATCTTCAATCTCAAAATAACAAAATTAAGACCATTCTTTAAATACGCAAAAAGGGATTATATGACCTATTATAAAGAAAGCACCTTCATCATAAATTGTTTAATCTTCTTATAGAGTAAGCTTTAACCCTACAAAAATACGACATAGTTAGTATAGGTTTATGTCCGGTTTTTAACAAAGCTATGTTAGGTACATGTCCTCTCAGTAGGCCTTTGGGTAAGTCTCGGCAATTAAGAGAACCAAAACAAGAGCTGTAGGCTCTACTGTGGTATAGGAGAACCCGGAGACCTATGTTCTTGTCCTTTCATCCCGAGTGATCTCCAACGACCGGATAAATCATAGACTAGTGAGCAATAAACATAGTGGGTAATAAACAGCTATAAGCCACATAAGTAGGTGGAACCTGATGGCATTATTCTGTTAGATATCCATCGGACTATTGGCTTAACCCTACCTTAGCTGGAAATTATCTTCAAAAGTAGCTTAGAACTTTGTCCCATTCTAAAAGTAATATTTATACATAAGGCGGGAAAAAGCTCTCATTGCTATCTCAAAGACTTTAGGCCTAAATCTAATTAATAGAACTCCACATAGTACACAGGCTATATGTCTCACTGGTCAAACCCGAACTACTGTATAGGTTTGTCGACTGGTGGACACAATTAAAAATTACGGCTAACCTGAAACTCTTGAGGAACGTCCCAAGAACTGCCTGCTTGTGTATAAGTATGCAACACTTAGGAGCACACCTATCCAAGCCTTAGATGTTGAGGCCAAGCAACTTGCAACTTGCACAGCCGTTCGGCTCAAATCCATATTTATGTGGACCTATAATAATATAGCGCACTCATCTATTTTATGCAACAGAGGTATTCTTGATACTACTGACTACGCTACCCCATCGCCATCTTTTGAGGTGAGGTATCTAAATTCTAACTCAGCTTCCCATCCGAGAGAACTGATGTGAGTGAGATGATTATGAACAATGAAACGCTGAGCTTAATCACGGATGGTCCAAAACGATGGAGGGGTCGGCTGTGGGGTTTTCTGTGAGGCACTGGGGATCAACCTCTCTCTTCGTCTCCTCTACTTTTGCAGTGTCTTTCAGGCTGAACTTATCTCGATAATAGAAGTCATGAACTAGCAATATGTAAAATCGACCTGGATATTACAACAACATTATTGATAATGGCTTCATACGTCCAATCCTAAATGTTCTTTAAACTGGGCGCTATTGTACGTAAACCCAACTTCATCTGCGAAGTTAAACAAGTTCCAGATCTGCACAATCAGTAGACTAATCACTCATTAAAATAATGTATAATGATTTCTATATTTTCAAATATAGTTTATCACAAACTGAACAAAAGTTTTCTACGAGTCCCTAAACTCAAAAATATTTTGATTGCCGTATTTATTATCCGTTTTTAAAGAAAACACAAAAAATGATCTTACCGCTCTGACAGATAAAAATCAGAGAAAAAATTATCGGATTGTTCGGACAGATAATTTCTTTATTTTCTTTTTCTCTGATCGCTCCGACTGGTTTAACCCAATTCGGTTTTCCCAAAACAGTGCATGCTTTTCAATTTATGATAATTGGATTGAATTCCAATAATTAACTGAATTTTTATTGGGCGGAACGTAATTTCAATGGTTCATGACACTATAACCATTCGGAACATGTAATCTTCTAAATAACTTTTAAAATGTTAAACTCCGATGCCAACCATTTTATCAACTTCTGTTCAAGCCGATAATTGATTTGTATACTCATTGTCAGTAATACTATTCAACCAACACGATCATTTCACACCAAAAATAATAACAGATATTTCGATTAATTTGAGACGACCGCCACAAACTCCAATAATACAATGATATTACCACCTCATTGTATTTGTATTCCATTCTTCTTATATAATATGTTTACGTGTTCAGGTAGCCTTAATTAATTAGAATCATAATCTTTTTAATTTATCAAGACTTTCTGTGCGCGCAGATATACTAAAACTGTGACTGGAATAATGGAACAAAACAACCAACTCAACAGCCATAAATCAAAAGGTGTTACGTTGCTCATTATTAAAATAAATCTTATAACCTTTTTGTTTTTTAGTTCTTTGTAATTCTTGTGTTGTGTTATGTTACCTAGATGCCACTGGAATTTTTAATGTTGACTGATTCCATTGAATTCCTTTTAACCAATTATTGTTACATTTATGTATATTTGTTCTGTTCTGTTGTGTTGTGTAATGTTTTTGATGACAGTAAAATTAATTGGGATTAATGAGAGGAAGGTAAACATGTTTTTTGACTATACATTTCTCAACATCACACAGGTCACTTAACCGTATATTTCGTCGATCAGTATATAATATATAAAATTAAGAATCTATAATTTACTAATAAAATAACTTAATAATTTAGCCATGAATCAAATTGAATTAAGATAAGAATTATAAATTACTAAAAAATTATAGAATGCTTAAGAATATGTATTTCCATAAATCTCGAGTAGAACAATAAAGTACCAAACTCGAAGCGACACCAACAAACTAACAACAACAAATAAGTTGTTAAAGTTAAAGAGATATCGCAAGGAAGTGAAATGTGAAACAAAAAATTCCAAGAACAAGTTTAAAAAATGTTTTGTCTTCTTTTTCTCGTCATCCACGTATATTTACTTGATAATAAATATTTTCTTAAAGTTCTTAAATCAACTGTTAATACGTTTCCGTTTATTTATGTGTTGTAATACACGCACGCGTATATAGAAAAACCTCAAAGAAAGTAACGACGATATCGATCTATATGTAGTATGCATTGCACACGTCGATTGAATTCCAATGACCGCGAACGGCACTTTAAAAAAACGTATAAATATAGAGTAGAGAGATATAGAAATGCGCAAGGATGCTAGAATGAAAACACAAGATACACGAAACACAATATAAATTATGAATGAATGTGTAAAATATTGAATGGAAATAAATAATTTTATTCGATCGAATTCAGAAACGATTATAAATAATTGCGCGTTATTGATGTATTTTCTGCGCTTCACATTGTATAAGGATCTAATTGTTCGTTGTTACCGCACAACCAAATGGAATTTAATTCAGTTATTAAATCATGAGTGTAAAGAACATGAGAGAATGTATAAGTGCATGACTGATTACATGCTTTACGCGAAATTACTCGTACACTAAGTATAGGCCTAATAGAAACCGCCTCTGTGTCAGCAACGTTAGTTCTGTTTGGATGCGTGTCTTTGGAATAATCAATAAATTTACATTGTGTGCTAAATTGACCATTTGATAAACTCAAGATGATTGATTCCAAACATACTTTTGTTCGTAATTTCACATCCATATGCCGTTGAGCTATATGCCAATCTAAATTAGACTAAATTGTATTTGACTGAATGTCAGGATAAGGTATCCATATGATCGTTGATTTATATCTAATAAATGGTTACTTCACTCATTCATATAGTTTCTGCTGTTGAATATGGTATACATTCATTGCGTTTGCGACTACAAAAGTACCCCTATAATAATTTCACGGTGCGAGTGACGAAGTAATCAGTTACACTTTTTTTTGTCTCTAAACCCATAAGAATGTGTTGGTATTCTATTTAATTCTATTTTTAAAGCTTTCAATTGTATCCTCAATCTTATTTGTTTGTTTTATAGCCACTATTTTTATTTCTTTAAAATTTTCAGGAAAAATGTTTCTTGACCACATTTTATTTATGTGTTTGGGTAGTTATGTGATAATATGATTATCTGGTAACAATTTAAGCAATTCATATGATATTCTATTTATACCTGGCACGGTGCTTCTGTTTTTTAGAATTAATCTGTTAATTTCTTTATACAGAATTTGGAAATATGTATATTAGAAAGATTCCATAGTCGCTCGCTTTGTATGTTGACTTCTATTTTTTCTGTTAGTTCTGCCCAAGTTTTCTGTTTGCTTTTTTTAATTTCCAGTTTTAGTTTGGATTTTAAACGTTTTAATTATATCGCTGTGTGAATATCTTTTGAATTGTTGAATAAACTTTGTGCTTCTTTTTTCTCTTTCCATAATTTACTAGTTTCTTCTCTCCACCATGGTTTATTTCTATTTTCAGGCGTAGTCCTGATAAGTGTAGCTGTTTCTTTCTATGATGTTAGTAATTTATTCCTCATAATCTGATATATCAAAAGAATGATCAGGAATTAATTAAAACTTGTTATTTCTATTTTAATATTATTTATGTTCGTTTTCTTTTTCCAAGCCAACTGCCGAAGCCACGTCCAGCGCACAAGCAGTTATAATACATAACGCGGAATTAATAAATAAATTTGAGCAAATGGAGAAATTAATCGCGCAGCTGAACAATGAAGTTGCCGTGCTAAAGAAAGAAAACCTTATGCTAAAGGAAACCGTAAATAAAAATAACAACGCAGGAAACTTAGCAATAATGAACAACCAATTTCAAGTACTCGCAGATCAAACCGAATATCAAACAAATTGGAGACTACAGAAATCCAAGAGGGCAAATAAGAAACCTAGCGAAGAAACCATCCTAAGCAAGAGGAAAGCTAAATCATCACCAGAAGTTGAGCCAATGCAAACCCACATTAAAACTGGCAAAGCATTTTCTGGATCAAAAGTGCATGAGACAGAAAAGAAAAAACAGGAAAAAACAACCACGGTAGTATTCAGAAACTGATGAAAGAAGTAGTACGAAATGACTACAAAGTAATATCGCTCAGCAATAATATTTGGAAAATAAATACAACAGAGCCTGAAGATTATAAAGCTCTAGCTAACAAACTAAATGCTGATGGTCACCAGTGGTATACCTACGAGGACAAAAATGATCGATCAATTAATGTAATGGCAAGAGGTCTCCATCCAACTTGCTCAAAAGATGAAATTATTGAGGACCTGCAAAACAAAGGCCTGAAAATAATCGATACAGTCAACATCATCAGAAAAGAGAGAAGAGGAAACAGGGACTACCAGATAATACCACAATGTAAAAAGTGCGAAGATTATAATCATACACAAAAGTATTGCCACCGTGAAGCAAAATGTGTTAAATGTGCAGGAAAACACGCAGAAAATGACTGCACAGTCCCCCGAGATACAACACCGAAGTGTATCAACTGTAATGGCCAGCATCCAGCCAACTACAGAGGATGTGAAGTTACAGTAGAACTACAAAAAATGAGAGATAAATCACGCAAACCAGGTACATCAATAAATGTACAATCTATAAAAAGAACCACGGAGCCTAAATCGTCAACTGCTAATCATAACATACAAAGCCAGAGAGTAAACGAAAACGTTACTTATGCACAAATAGTTCAGCAAACAGTGGAGAAACAGTTAAAAGTGGATCTCGTTCTACAGGACATACTGAGAAATCTAGAGAACCTTAACAAAAGACTTATTTCGCAGGAAATGAGTCTGCAGAAAACACTAGAAGAAATGAAATCACAAACTAGTTTCAATAAAAGAGTAGAAGAAAACCTTGGTCAAGTGTATCAAAATATAAATTATATAAAATCGAATTATGAAAAAAAGAAATGAATAATACATTACGAATTGTAACCTGGAATGCAAATGGGCTATTGCAACACATTCAAGAAGTAGATATATTTTTTAAACATGCATAATATAGATATATATCTTATATCAGAAACCCATTTCACCAAAACTTCATTCTATAAAATAAAAGGATATAATTGCTACTATGCACTACATCCTGAGAACAAAGCCAGAGGTGGATCAGCTATCCTCATAATAGAGTATATAAAACATAACGAAGAACCAAAAGTTGAGAACCTTTCCATGCAAGTCACAACAATTAAAATACACTTAAGCAATATTAAAACATGCAGTATCTCAGCAATATATTGCCCTCCAAGATACAATCTCAAACAAGTAGATTATACTAATCATCTGAAAACGCTAGGAAGTGTCTTTCTAGTTGGAGGTGACTATAATGCAAAAAATACATATTGGGGATCTCGGTTAACGACCGCTAAAGGAAAAGAACTGTTCGCAGCAGGCAAACAACTAAAATGCGAGTTTCACTCAGGCGGTACACCAACCTATTGGCCTACGGATACCAATAAGATTCCAGACCTTATAGACTTCTTTATTACAAGAGGGATTTCAGATAATTATATCCATATAGAGAACAGTGAAAGTCTATCATCAGATCATTCACCAGTTATTATGATACTTAGCCAAACAATTATTTTGAAAGAGAGCAACCCGAAATTAACGAGCTTCAAAACCAATTGGGATCTCTTCCAAACACAATTAACAGAAAGAGTTAGTCTGCAGAACCCAATTCAGGGACCAGTCCAAATAGAAGACGAATTAGATAAGCTCATCCATAATATCCAATATGCTGCGTGGGAAACCACTCCAAATAATAGGCAGGAAATGAAGCGCAATGCTAGCTATCCAGAGGAAGTGAGAGAACTTCTTAAAAATAAAAGAAAAGCACGGAAGAATTGGCAAAAACATCGAAATCCTGAAAATAAAAGAGTATTTAACCATTTGTGTAACAAATTAAAATACCTTATAAAAGACATTAAAAATCAATCAGTTAATAAATACCTCAGCACTCTAACTGGGCAAAAAGATACTGATTATTCATTATGGAAAGCAACTAAGAATATTAAAAGACCTAAACTTCAGATTCCTCCAATTAAAAATAATGAAAATTGGGCTCGAAATGCTAAACAAAAAGCAGATTTGTTTGCAAATCACCTTGAAGCAACATTCCAACCTTATCCAAAACAAACGGAAGAGGAAAATATTACACCAATAAATAAACAGGATGAAGTAAATATTACATCTGTAACATTGAAAGAACTAAAATGGGAAATCAAGAATAATCTGAATGCGTATAAGGCTCCAGGATATGATCTTATAACGGGTCAGATAATAAAACTGTTACCGGAGAAAGCGTTGAGGAAACTAGTGCATATAATTAATGCAGCATTTCGACTAAGACATGTACCAAGACAATGGAAAGTTGCAGAAGTAATCATGATACTTAAACCGAACAAACCTCCGCATGATAAAGCTTCATATAGGCCAATTTCTCTGCTACCAACATTATCGAAACTATTTGAAAAAGTTCTTCTTAAAAGACTAAAACCAATTATCGAAGAAAGGAATCTTATCCCTTCACATCAGTTTGAATTTAGGGAAAAACATTCTACGATAGAACAAGTACATCGAATTACCGATGTAATCGAGAAATCACTAGAAAGCAAACAAATATGCTCAACTATATTCCTTGATGCAGGGCAATCATTTGACAAAGTATGGCACCAGGGGCTAGAATTCAAACTTCATCGAGATCTTCCGGAGCAATTTTTTCAAATTTTAAAATCATACATATCAGAGAGGCACTTCCGAGTAAAGTATGAGAATGAGTACTGCCAACTAAAAAGAATAACAGCCGGAGTACCACAAGGGAGTGTTCTTGGGCCAATCCTATATCTCCTATATACTAGAGATATACCAATTACAGAAGAAACAATGGCGACTTTTGCCGATGATACGGCAATACTTGCAACACTAGTAAATTACAGAGGGCTACTAACCTGATATGTAATTGGACAAAGAAATGGCGAATTAAATTAAATGAAGCAAAATCAATCCAAGTGAACTTTACAAATCAAAAAGTTAACCATATACCAATAATGATAAACTCAGTAGTAGTACCCCATGCAAACACTGCCAAATATCTTGGTATGACTTTAGATGCTAAGCTTAGATGGAAGGAACACATAAAAAAGAAGAGAGAAGAACTAAACATAAAATTTAGAAAAATGCATTGGCTCCTAGGTAGACAATCTGAACTAGCGATCCATAACAACCTGCTGTTATACAAACAAATTCTGAAGTCTGTATGGACATATGGTAGCCAACTCTGGGGATGTGCCAAGAAGACAAATATCAAAATCATACAAACAGTTCAAAATAAAATCCTACGATGTATTGTTAATGCACCGTGGTACATTCGAAACGACAACCTCCATCGAGATCTCAAGATTGAGCTTATCGCGGATGAAATTAAGCATCATCAGATCATTCACCATCATCAAAATCTGGACATACGCTGTATGCTGACAGCATCAAAATCTGGACATACGCTGTATGCTGACTATACATCTCCAACAAGAAGACTGCAAAGAACCAAACCACTGGACTTATCGCGACCAGGAGGTCAGTAGACTTACTGTGGCGAAAAATCTAAGGGAGGAGTTACACTAAACTGGGGATAATCACTTGATTACGCCGACTATTTAAAATACTGTATTATGCAATGTAAATTACTAAATGGGTACAAGACTCAGTCGTAATATAAATAAACAAAAAAAAAAAAAAAATGTTCGTTTTCTTTATCATTAAGTTACTTTGGTTGTTTATTCCAGAGTTTGAGCCATTCACCGATATTTTGATTGGAAAATCATCTGATCCTATATTATCCGTCGTGCTTTGTCATGTTGTTTTGTTTACTAAATCCAATGATATTAGCGTTATGTCTATTATTGAGGTATTCAAATTGTGTAAATTTTGGTGTGTTGGAGATCCATCATTAATTATACAATATTGGTATTCTAAATAGTATTTTTTTTTTATCCTAACGCATCACTATTGGCATTTTTCCCCATAGTTGACTATGTTCTTTGATATCTCCTCCCATTATTGTATTGGTTTTATTTAATCTATTTCGTTTTAATATTCTTTCAAATTGTTTGTTCAATTCCAGTGAATTGTTATTGTTTCAAGTTGAATTATATAGAATGCAATTCCTGTGAACTCCGTTTTGTTAAATTTAATTTTGATTTCTATTGGTTCTGCATCTACATAATATTTTCATTGATAAAAGTTGTATGTTGTGTCTTATTAGTATTCCGTATCGTCCATAGCCATCAATTATATTGTTAAATATTGATCTGTAATCATTGAATTTCGTCCATGTTTCGCTCAAAATTGCCTTTTTTATTTTTTAAACTTTGTAAGTTTATTTGAATGATTTTCATTTTTACGAGAGATATGTTAATCCAGGCTTTTCTTGCTCTGGATCATATTTATATAATTATACTGTGAGTGCATCCATATAATATTGTTAGCTTCTTCTAGTATTTCCTTACTGGGTAGTTTTGTCTTGATTATGTTGAAAAATGTTCTGATTTGATCCACCACATTTTTAAGCATTTTGGTTTTCTCCTCCATATCTTGATTATTTCTGTCGTTCTCCTTTATCTCATGACTCTTATTGTTTTTATTATCTTTGTTCAATTGCTTTATTATCGGGAAATTCATATGATTATGTCGATATTGCAGGATCGAAACCGCTGGAGCCAAATTGTTGACTCAGTAAGGGGCCAGTAATGGCCTTTAAAACTGTTTTAATTAATTAATGTCGATATTGCGGAAATTTATTTCCATAAATCTTTTTGGCTTTTTTACATGACTTTTTTATTGTTGTTCTAATTTTTGTATATTTCAATTTCCTTTTTTACCCTTGGAGATTCTTTAGAGTTGGTTCTATGATTCTCCTTGCAATTATGACATGATATGTTTCATGTATGTACATCTTTCATCTTTTTCTATTGGATGTATATTGGCACAATTACTAACTTCTTTACTAAAGCAATATATTTTTAAGTGTCTACAATTCAAACAGATCTTACAGAAAAGCGGCTGTGCTATAAAGTAACTAACTCTATAGTTGACTCCATAAACTTTAATTGAATCTAGTTTAAAGTTAGCTCTAAATATGAGTTATAGTTCTCCAGCAAGCATTGTAATTGCTTGTGGGATGTCTCGTATATAATGCCAAAATGGTGGTTCAAATTTAGTGGTAAGAAAATGTTGAATCCTTCCTTTTTTAGATGTTATTTGCACTTGATATGATTTTGTATATAATTATGTATCTGTTTTTTTATCATTGTTTGGATTATATTTTCATAATCCCCAAGATTGATAAGTCTTAGAGTTTTAGCAATATTCAATATATTTGTATTTTCCTTCACCATTATGACCGAAAATAAACCTTTATATTTTGTTTAGTATACATTTTCTTTTTCTTCTATACCGTATTTGTCTGCCTTGTTAATTCTTGAGTTTATTTTCACATTGTTATTATTTAATTCTCCTGAATTAGCTTCCATTTTAGTTTCTAAACTTGGCGCTATTTGTGATGTTTTATAATTATCTATGAATAGTTTACTTTTTTGGGGATTAAATTCTTTAACTTTATTTTTTTAAGTATATTTTCTCATTATGCTTTCATTTTGTTTTTCTTTTCTACGATGCTCAGATTGAACAATAAATAAAGTGGATAGTGAAGAGGGAGATGAAAAAATATTAAATGAATTCCCTGGTTTTCCAAAGGACGAAATAAGCAATCAAAGAGAAAAATGTAACCAAATATTAAGGGTTACATTTTTCTCTTTGATTGCTTATTTCGTCCTTTGGAAAACCAGGGAATTCATTTAATATTTTTTCATCTCCCTCTTCACTATCCACTTTATTTATTGTTCAATCTTATCATAATTATTATTTTCAAAATATTAAAATATTTATAATGCGCAGTAAAAAAAATTTGTCAAAAGATGTTATCTATTCAAAAGTCTCCACTGCACTGTAAAATAAAATATAAACATAAACACAAATTCTTGTCATTTTGACAGAAATTTTCAAAAAATATAATTCACAATTGCCAATATAACAGAAAAATTTACAATAACTCGGTTTTATTTTAATAGAAGTTGGCAATACTTATTAGGCGATCGATTTCCTTAGGCAATGCAAAATGAAAATTATTGACACGACAAAGCAAAGTGGTGTCGAATGTCGATCGACACGAGAATCACAATAAGGCTGAATATTTATCCTAATTATGGTTGCTGTTTTCCGTCAATATCGCATCGACGGCAAAATTTGGTATTATCAACGACGATTGTGAAACGATGCTTGTCGTAAAATCGACATCTTTTGTTGATGACATTTAAGTTCACGATAGGTAATTATAGATAGGCATATTTAAACAGCTATATGGATTTAAAATATATTTAAAGTCCACGAGGCTACATTTACTCAACGATGCTACATGAAATAAATCAACTTGATTTATTAGTGAATGTTTGAATGGCACATACATATACACAAAACTGAATTTAAAACAACGGGTGGGGCATCATCGCAAATTTAGAAGTGGCCGACCTGAGCCTGAAATATGTAAGACTATACGATTATAATAAATGTATACATCGTTTATTATTTATATTTTACAAAATAAAAATAAATACATATTTTTAAAAAGAATATTTTAAATCGAATTTGAATCGTTTAATAAATTAACTTAATTAAACAGAAATTGAAAAATGTTCAATATGTTTAGTTGTTTTGGCGGTTCGCTGCTAAAATAAAATTCACGATTGCTAATTTAGCAGGCAAATTCACAACAATTGTATTTAAATGTGGAGGTGGCAGTACTAATGTGTCGCTTCGTTATCGGTATATAATCAGTGTTACCACTTTACTACAATAGTAGTAGATCTACTACATTTCCAACCTTCTAAATTTTCAGTACGTACTATTTCATTTCTGCTACATTTATCGTATTTAATTCAATCAGATTTTTCTATATTTCGAAATTCGAATCGGCTCGGTACATTATAGTCTTCGAGCATAAAGATATATAGAGAGAGTGTAAAACTTAAAATGTATGAAAAGAGAATAAGAAAATCGTACTACAACTTCTGTCAAAAAAATTTTTTTTTTTTGTTTATTTCATGTTTTGTGTTTGTGTGTTTTTACATCGAAATAAAATTAAAAATTATAAGTGAAAAATATAAGATGGCTAAATTAATTAATTGTTGTGTGACAAATTGCTCCAATACGAAGCAAATTAATACAAAAAAAAACAATAATAAAAAGTGTTTAATTAACTTTTTTAGGTAAATCATATGTGCATATTTTTTCAAAAATTTTTTAATCCCTTCGATCGCAATTTAATTCACACGAATGAAAATTAAAAATAATTGTGCAGTTTTGAAGTGTATTTAATCCTTATTATGGCCATCCATTTTAGTTTAAATCAGTTTTAGTTTTCTATCAAAATAATTAAAACTAAACTGTTTGTATACCAAAAATAGAACAAAATTACGCGGCCATTTTGCTTTTTTTGATGTTTATATAAAAACGTTCATAGCCGGCGAAACTATTTTTTTTTTGTAGGTTTTTTTTTTCTGTTGTAAAAATGCGTGAAAATTTTTATTTTAATTTATTTTAATTTTTATTTTAAAACTTTTATTCTTCTCGTGTAAACGGGATATAACATTAATCATCCCTTTAAAAAAATATTAAAATTAAATTATATTATCTAAAATAAAATGGGTGGAATTATTTTCTACAAGTATATTGTAATAAATATTTATCAATTTTGTATTGTGGTACATAATTATGTGCATTACACATGTTCATAAATTTCTAAAAATCCAATTTTTTTTAACCCTATGAAAAATTAAATAATTTTATGTACGACTGTGGCAATAAACAAAAAAAAAAAATGAGAGAAATAAAAAAAAAAAAATATGTTTTGACAGAAGTTGTAGTACGCTCAAAATATATTATCCTACCCGGTTGATTATAGTAGATAATAGTATAAAGAAATCCAAATGCACTGCTTATTGGGTATTTTTACCATTTTTTTTGGCTTATTTTGCTATGTTATTTTGTGTTGAGCTTCAGTTCAGTGTGCCATGTCTTTGTTGTTGTTCATTGGAATTAATTTTCAGCCAAGTAACAAAAACTTAAAATAATAAAATATTAGTTAGAGGGTTCGTTCAATCAATTTTAATATAATAGTGTGATTTTTGATTATAAAAATTAAAAATTAACAATTATTCGGCTGCGGTGTAAATATAATTCAAATATATCAACTAAGCTGAACTATTTTGGATTTAATCAAATAAATTGCTGTTTTCAAGACTCAATCACGGATAAATTGTGCAAAATTTAAATTGGAAAGGAAAAACGGTTAGTTAAATATTTGGGGCTTTGTGTGTGTAATGAAGAGATCATTTGGGATTGTTGGAGAATGAAAAGATATTTTCAACCTATTCAAAACAATAGGTAAGATAATATTAATTGTTATGGTTTTTGAAGATGGTTCTGAAGAATCGTTATTGAAATTTGCATCAAAATATAAATTTGTAGACGGCGGTTTTCAACTTATTTGAAAATTGATCTAGTTTTTAATGTGATAAGTTGTGATTTGATTTACTGAATTCCTAAGAATAAAAATATTTATTTTATTACTATTCATATTGATTGAAAAAATAATATGTACATTTTTGTTTGTAATAACTTGTTTTATTTTCTACTACTTTTGATTTTCAAAATGTAGTGATCTGCTACAAAGTTTTAAAAAAATGTAGCAGATTTGCTACACTATTCGAACCAAAAAGTGGTAACACTGTATATAATGCCAAGTGAAAATCGACACGACAATGCTTCGCCGAGTCGATTGCTGCTCGACTTGACAATCATAATAGGGGTCATTGTCGAATAACATGGTATTTCATAAAATTTTGCAATTTCAACAGATCAAAATAATATTAATATAAAATAAATGTGTATCCACTATAAACAACATTACGAAAAAGACCTTTTCAATTTTGGTATGTTTCTATGCTAAATTTTACAACAGCCCGAAAAAATATATGAAAAATTGTAAGAAAAACCCATAGTAGGTATCCAGAAATTTTTAATTGGTGTACACTTTTAGGTAAACAAAAAAAATTGAACAGATCTGAAAATCTGTCGGAAACATTATCGAAATTTTTAAAACAATTATTGCATTCCTAGTATGTACTTTAGTGTTCATATATACAATATAAGAATCAACACTAAAATTTATAATCTGACCCCATATGAAACCATTAGCTCCATGATACGAAGATAGGCTATATGGCATCATTTGAAGGGTGAATGTACTTATTTTTAAAGATCATAACCTAGAAGGGATTATCTCTGGGATTTTCCACAAAAACCTACTGAAAATTGGGGATAATTTGAATACGTGTACTATTGAAACGATTACGTACGAACGAATTTTTTGGACTTTTCATTTTATTTTATTTTCTATAGATTACGTGCTGAGAGCGAAGACACTTCTGATATTTAGCAAGGAAACACTCTGAAAAGACTTTTTTTGGGATGGAATGTTTTTTTCGGACTAATTTTATATACATACATGTATGGACGATTCATATGTATATCTATCAAAAAGGACTTTAAAAAATGGCTAAAATCATGGAAGTGTCAAAAAGCGTTGTTGGTATATGCTTACGGTGAGACTATTCGATTACCGCGATTTACATAAAATCTAGAATTTAAAATTATGGGGCATACGAGTACCTCGATCGGGTCGCAATTCGCAAATAAACAATTTTTATATTTAAACAATAACGAGTTGCGACTCAATTTTTGTCTTATTAAGTATTAATTGTCTTGACTACCTAAGGACGTGTCCGATTTCCATAATAAGAACTTTTTTTGGAATAATTTTGACATAAGTGAAATAATGTGGACTACCTTTTTTTGCGATAAGTTCATTTGATGTCCGTATTCTGTAGTAATTTTGACATTGTTTACATAAAATGTAACGTGAACAGTATGAATTTGTAAAATTTGACAGGCAATGTTGTTTGGCGGCAAATTATTATTGTACCTATAATGTTTACAAATTTGGGCTAGGTCATTTACAGCTGCCTCATGAACGCTGGCGAATAATCTTTCAAAATATTCCAACGTTTATCGCAAAGCTAATCTGGAATCAGGCATGGCCTGCTCAAGCTTATATATCGATATTCGATAGACCTTTGTGTCAATTTTCTCAAGCTAACTTGTTTATTTAATTCAAGCGTAGATCCAGAGTTAAACTGTCGTAATGTTCTCAAAGCATAATAAAGAACCTAAAATCAATCAATTACATGAGAATCATTCGATTCGACCAATTTCTTATACCAACTGTATTCAGAGAATTTACAAATTTACAAAGACAAATATATTTTCCAACCACGAGGATGTTTTATTTAATTTGAAAGATGCCATCCATGGCTGAACAAATAGTTAGTATATATAACTGTATATGTTAAGCGTCATAAGCGTCATAAGACCGATTGGCAGGTTTAACTTTATTAAAGAAACATAGAAAGATTTTCATAAAAATATTGATTAATAAAATCGGCGATGTTTCTGAGTTTCTACTGGGACTAGTTAGTTAATATATTTCCAGTAGATGCGACTCCATTCCCACTTTGGTAGTCGTCAATTGTTTCTGAATACTTTTTCTTACTTAGCGTTTACTTACTTCTTCGAATTATGATTTGTTTTTGGATTAATGTTAAAAAATCATGAAAATATTGCTACGAAAATTTTGAAGTTGCATATAAACCATAAAAAATCAAGACTAATATAAAAATTGAGTCGCAAGTCTAATTTTTGATATAAAAATATTAACATTGCAACTATTTAAGAAACATTTAGGCGCGTTGTTATTAGGTTGCAAACAAGTTTGAAGATCCCTAGTATTAGCGTTCAAAATGAATTATTTGTCAAGTTGTTACCCTTATGCATGGAGCATTACGACCCTTAACTGGAGGAAGGTGGAGAAGGCCTTAGCCGCCATCTTCCTAAAAATCATGAGGGAGAACCCAGGACCTGCTCCGTCCTGCCGAGACGGAGGGTGGCACCGGGGTCACGTAAAACTGACTGCCTGTGCCGATGAGAGGTCTGTGACCCTCTATAAAAAGGCGATCGGCAGCCTGGGGGAAGTCTGGCCGGGGGCCAAACTAGCAGTGGTGACTAGGGAAGAAATTCCCTGCAGGCCAAGGGCACGAGCCTGGATTCCTGCGGAGCCGGGTGATCCTAGGGAGATCCTGGAAATGTTGAAAATCAGCAATCCGGATCTGCCAACGGCCACCTGGAAGATTGCCAGGTTAGATGAGGTAAAGGCGGAAACAGATCACAGATCGGCCGTCATAATCATCGACAGAGAATCCGTGGGTGCTTTGGCAAAATCTGGAGGCCTGGTCAGCTATGGATTTGGAGCGATTACGCTCAAAATCTATAAGCGCGATGAGGCTGACAGACCTGGGGCAACTGCAACAGGTGGGGAAGCCACTAGTGGTGTCCCGCCTATTGCTGGTGACCCAGATGTCCAAAGCATCCCGGAAGACGCTCAGGAGACACTATCCCTGGACTCGGAGATATCGAGATCATTGGGACTACGCTGTGCGCTCCTACCGGACGAATCGACGTCAGAAGATTCTGATTCAACAGTGGTGGAGGTAAGCAATATCTAATGCTTAAGATCCTTCAGATCAACCTCCATCACTCTAAAGCCGCCTCGGCGGCCCTCCTGCTCAAAATGGAATCTGAGTCCATTGATGTTGTTCTGGTTCAGGAACCTTGGGTCAATGGTGACCGGGTGCTGGGCCTCAGAACTTCCAAATATAAAATACTACATGCGAAGAATGAAGGTAAGATACGTTCCTGCATTCTCGCTAGAAATAATCTGAATATTTTTATACAACTTAATTACAGCAACGCTGATGTAGTGGTGGCTAGCATCGAGATGGATGGGCAAAATCTCTGACTAATATCGGCCTACCTACCGTACGAGGAGGAAAACATACCACCAGGTAGGTTGGTTAGTGCAATAATGGAGGCTCAAAAACGAAAAGTAGGAGTCATCATGGGCAGTGATGCTAATGCGCATCACTCAATCTGGGGAAGTACAAATATCAACAGGCGAGGTGAGTTACTCCTTGATTTTATTTTAAGTACTAACCTAAATATATGTAATATCGGGTGCAAGCCAACCTTTATTACTAAAAATAGACAGGAAGTGTTGGACATCACACTTGTCTCGGATTTTATTAAGGAGAGGGTATTGAACTGGAAAGTGTCCGAAGACCATTCCTTTTCTGACCAATACGAAGTGGATACAATACGAAGTGGATACAAAACCCACTAGCAAACCACCCTTCAGGAATAGGAGGAAAACTGATTGGGATTGTTTCAGAACCATTCTGGGTAACTTATTACCGGTATCGGTTCCAAAACCTCCTGCATCTACACAGGAGCTTGATGCTCTAGAAGCCAAGCTATCTGATGCTTTTAACAAGGCCATGCTAGGTGCATGTCCTATCAGTAGACCCTTGGGTAAATCTCGGCCACCCTGGTGGTCGAAGGAACTCCAAGGTACTCGTATGAAATGCAGGAGACTGTTCAAGAAAGCGAAGAACACAAATGCTGCTGCAGACTGGGACTGTTACAAGGAAGTCCTCAAAACCTATAAGTACGAGCTGAGAGCAGCCAAAACGAGGGCTTGGAAACTATACTGTGGCAATATACAGGAGTCCTCGGAGGCCGCCAGGCTACGCAAAGTACTTTGTTCTAGTCCTTCCATCCCGAGTTATCTACAACGACCGGATGGTTCATGGACTACATGTAGTGAGGAATCCCTGGAGCTTTTACTAGAAACGCACTTCCCGGAGTGCTCGGTACTACCTTCGGAGGGACCCATGATAAATAGGGGTGTAAACTCCGTAAGCCATATAGTAAGCAGGCGGAATATCCTATGGGCAATAAACAGCTTTAAGCCATACAAGTCGGCAGGGCCTGATGGCATTATCCCTCCGGATATCCAGCGAACTATTGACTTAACCCTGCCCTGGCTGGAAGTTATCTTCAAAGGCAGCCTGGAACTCTGTCACATTCCTAGGAAGTGGACTGAAATAAAAGTAATATTTATACCTAAGGCGGGAAAAGCTCGCACTGCTATCCCAAAGACTTTAGGCCTATAAGCTTATCTTCTTTTCTGTTGAAAACACTGGAAAGACTAATAGAGGCTCACATTAGAGGCTCAATCAAGCCGGGCGAGCTGTCGGAATCTCAACACGCATACCGTAAGGGACGATCGGTGGAAACAGCTCTCCACTCCCTTATTGGCCCGATTGAGAAATCACTTAAATATAAAGAATATTCAATGGTAACCTTCTTCGATATAGAGGGGGCCTTTAGCAACATCAGACCGGGGGCAATCACTGGGGCCCTTGCGTGTCTGGGGGTAGACGGGTCACTCAGAGGCTGGATAGATCATATGCTTAGAGGCAGGATCGTGAAAGCTTATCTGGGTGGGACGTCTGCCGCTAGATACGTGAGCAGAGGGACACCTCAAGGTGGGGTTTTATCCCCCCTTCTTTGGAACTTGGTCATAAATGACCTGTTACTAAACCTGGAAGGGCAAGGCTTCAAGGTGGTTGCTTACGCGGATGACGTTGCTATTGCGGTCTTCGGTAAATATCCTAGTACGCTGAGTGAGCGCATGCAGTGCGCGCTTGGCTACCTCTCTGAGTGGGCACGCGGCTGCGGACTGAACGCAAACCCACAGAAAACAGAGCTGGTCCTCTTTACCAGGAAGCACAAGCTTCCTCAGTGTGACCCGCCAACATTAAATGGTACTCGCTTGATCTTTACGGATAGAGCAAACTACCTCGGACTTCTTTTGGATAGCAAGCTAAGCTGGAAACCAAACATCGTAGAGAGAGTAAAGACAGCTACTATAGCGCTCTACTCCTGCAAAAATGCCATTGGAAAGAGATGGGGTATGGAGCCCCACATAGTACACTGGCTCTACGTTTCAGTGGTCAAACCTATACTGCTGTATGGGGTTGTCGTCTGGTGGCCAGCGTTAAAAATTATGGCCAACCTTAAACTATTGATGAAAGTCCAAAGAACGGCCTGCTTGTGTATAAGTGAGGCTCTCAGGAGCACACCTACTCAAGCTCTGGAGATTCTGTTTCATCTTACTCCATTGGATATTGCGGCCGAGCAGCTTGCATCTTGCACAGCCATTCGGCTCAAATCCATATCTATGTGGACCTGTAACAATGCAGGGCACTCGTCTATCCTATGCAACAGGGGTATTCCGGAAGCTACCGACTACGCTATTCCCTTGCCATCTGCTGAGGTGAGATTCCAAACTGAGTTTCCCACCAGAGAGGACTGGGTGAACGAAACGGTCATGGACAATGAGGCGCTAAGCTTCTTCACGGATGGCTCAAAAAGGAATAGAGGGGTTGGCTGCGGGGTATTCTGTGAGGCACTAGGGGTTAACCTCTCTTTTCGTCTTCCCGACTTTTGCAGCGTTTTTCAAGCTGAACTGATCGCGATAATGGAAGTCATGGACTGGTTGAAGTATAATGTAATATCTACGAGGGATATTCGCATTTTTACGGACAGCATGGCTGCTATTAAAACGCTACAATCATACTCCCTGACGTCGAAAGTAGCCCAGAACTGTCTGGCATCTTTAAATGAGATGGCTGATCAGTTCAACATCCGCTTGACGTGGGTGCCAGGGCATTTCAATATCGCAGGGAATGTAAAGGCAGATGAGTTGGCCCGCAAGGGTACAGCACGCCTAATAACCCAAAGCAGACGGGATATAAAGATACCGCTTGCTTCATGTAAACTGTTGCTTCTGGAAGAAGCTATAAAAGAAACGAACGTCAGATGGTCTAACGCCAGTTCGTGTGCTATAACCAGGCAGATCTGGCCTGGTCTTGACCGGTCTAGATCAGACCAACTGATATCGCTTCGACGACTCCATATTGGTATGGTCGTGGGAGCTATAACGGGACATTGTCTCATTGGGATACATGCGCGCAGACTGGGTGTCCCAGCCCACGATTTCTGCCGCAGCTGTGGTGATGAGGAGGAGGAGGAAAATGTGCTCCATCTGCTCTGCACCTGTCCTGGTCTAGCGTACAGCAGAACAAAATTTATGGAGACTTCCCCTTTGAACGACCTCACGGATCTTAGTAAGATCGGGATCCGGGACTTTAAACGCTTCTTGGTAAGCTCACGATGGTTCAGCGAGTGAAGAGGAGAAAACTCGAATGTGGTACAGCTACGGACCAATTTTGTGTCTATGCTAGTCCTTTAGGACGGCCACCCTTACCTAACCTAACCTACCCTTATGCAAAATGGAATCAAAGACGTAGCCCAACGTCAAAATCAAAATAGTACTTTAGCCAACCAAGTGGTCCATATTTCAGTGATTTTCTTTATACTAAATAGTCGTGTTTAAATCACAGCATTATATAGGTTATCGAACTATAAAGTATTGTATGAAATTCTAAAACTGTGAGTAGTGTAGTGTTATTTAACGAGGACAGGCTGTATCGAACTGCTTTTTACATATAAAACATAATGTTTAAAAGTTAATCAAAATATTAAATGTATTATATATTACATGCACATAAATAACTTAAAATAGTTAGGCTAATTCAAAAACCTTGTAGTTTCATTTGCCACCAACCCTTCGGAACGTAAACGCTGCAACATTGGCCTAAATATATCGGATGTAAACGGTAACACGACACCACGCTGCTGGATTTCACCATCGAGCAACATTTTCGTTGCAATGGCAGCTGGAAACCCAACCGTTACCGCCATGGCTGAATGTCCCCCAGTAGATGCCGGTTGTCCGTAGTATACAAAATTAATGCCACGCTCCTCGCGCCGCCCATCGTTCCAGCGTATACCAATCTCATGTCGCAAAACTACCAAATCACGTTCATAATCTTCAAATGCCAATTTTTTCGATAGAAAGTGACTCAACGTGTCGATCGGTGTACCTAATTTTAATAGCGTCTGCTCCTCCAACAGCCCCAAACTCTCGATACAATCTGGATTACCAACGCGTTCCGCTAATTTTTGTTTTAAATTTTCGTAGAAAATACTGGTATCGGCTAGGCCCAGTAAATCGGTTATCAATTGACGCCATGTTATATCTGGCCCATTCGGATGTAGCAGAGGATGAGGAGCCGGATCAATTAGCCCCAGTAGCTGTAGTGCATGTATGCATTCAGTAAAACCTTTAAAACGAATCGTTCCTCGTAATAGTGTATGAACTTGCGAACCTAATCCGTAGAACTCAGCATATTTGGTCGAATCCCGATTCGGAAACCCTTCCAATGCAAATCCCGGTAAGAAATTTAATTCTTTTTGGGACGACATTAGATCTCCACCGCCTGAAATCTCAACCACTTGCCCTTTGCTTAAATATTTGGCGGCTGAAAGCGTATTAATGAGGGCACCACGCGGTGACCACGAGAATTTATAACGTAATGCATTGTCTGAGTATTCAGGCGCTGGTAATCCACCACAATAGCTAACAAATGATTCGATTTGTCCACCACGATTTTGTACATCAAGAATACATTCTAATGCGAGGAAGTGATCAATACCAGGATCTAACCCACACTCATTGAGCAAAGTTACACCAGCATTTCGAGCGACGTCGTGTAGTTTTTTAACGTCATCGTTTAAATAGCTAGCGGTTACTAAATGCGTTCCACCTTCAATACAATGTTTAGCCACGAGTGCGTGAAGTCCATATGGTAAAAGTGACACAGCCACATCACTATCTTCGATCAACTTTCTTAATTGTTCTGGATTTTCGATCACATTTATGTACACACTGTTGACACCAGAATATCGGTTGGCCAATCTATCAGACTCGTCTTTCACCTGGGAGCCTGAAAAAAAATTAAAAAAATTGAGTAAATGCGCAGACACAGCGGTAAATATTCACTGACAAACTGTAATATTAAGTTCCTTGTCACGATGAAGATATTCAACCAGTGGCGCTGATACAAAGCCAGCTCCAAGCACAAGGACTCGTTTACTGCCGGCGTTATGAGTTCCTTCGAACTTATGGCGAACGCGACTAGAACGAAAATAAATTTCAGTAGCTTACTTTATATGTATATATATACTAAGACACTTACTGATTAGCTTCCCGCATATCAGCAATATACTCAAAATTCGGTGTCAAACTGCCATTGCTCGCAATCACGGCGTTATACACGGCATCGCTAAAATTATGTTCTTCGAGGGGTTTAGAGGCATCACTTTGTAAAATATCCATTGCGATTGGGTACAATAAATCGCCAAAGAAGTCGGTCGATTCACGTGGTAATTGGGTTGGCATGTTATCAATTGAGCATACTAGCACCCCAGGCCCCTTAAAACTTTTCGTATCCTTATTACGATCAGCATCGTATAAACAGAATGGCGTATCGATTGTAGTACATTCATTCATAAATTCAATTGAACCACCTGGATCGGCCGAAATATCACAAATTGCCAACATGCGATGAGGAAGCCCTGGTGCACCGGTGCTTGTGGGTAGCCATGGAGTGTTTGCGGGTCGAATTAAGTTTTTAGCATCTGGGAGAGTGAGTAGTTTTGGACTGCCAACCGCCCAGTAAATACCATTTACTAAAACCGATGCGTACGGAGCAATTTTTTGACTGAACGTTGAAATATAACGTTCAGGGAATTGTTCATATTCCAGATAGTCAAATCCACCATCTTCTCGTCGCTCTAAATGATCTGATCGGCTAACTTCACATCCGTAAAGTTTTTTTTGACTTCCATGCTCTGCCACTTTGCGTAACATGCTTGGTGGGACATACTCAATAGGAAGTTCTTGAAATATTTCTTGTGCACCTTGCGACACATTCCCTGTGCCAGTAAATACAAACGTTAATGGACCTATCGATTTTGGCATCATTCCGAGAGCTATTTCATAACCACAGTCTCGTATTGCTTGCTGTGCCATCGAAGCATTTCGGTAATTATGAGCGGGCCCAATGTGCTAAAATGGATAATGAATAAATCAGAGTTTCAATAAATTTTCATATTCTTATTACTATTTTAGACTCACCATAAATGGTGTATGATGTCCAAGGGCGAGTAGCCTCAACCCCAATCCATGTAGAATATTAACCATTCCAGCCACACCAGCATACTTGCCAAATGCGATTTGCCGTTGGCCTTTATTATCGCAAATTTTCTCATAATCTATTAGACGAATATTTTTCTCGAGGATTGCATCTAGCAATGGCATATTCAACTCTTGAGCTTTGATTGTGTGCGAAAATATACAATAGGTTTTTTGCGGTATCAACTGATCTATAGGTACCTGTTTTACACCGAAAATTACCGAAGCTTCACTAATATCTTCTTGAATTGTAGCGCCAGCATTGAGATATGCCTGTTAATAAAATTATGCATTTTGAATAAAACAGTTTACAAAAGGTCAAGTTAACCAGAAGATGACCATTTTAAGATGGTTTGATCTTCAGAATATATAGAAAGTAACTATAACAAGCAAGGTGACTTCACTAGTGACAATTTTGGAACTTGGTTGCGGACCAATAATCGGTAAATCCATCACTAAGGTAAAAATCGATTTTTAGTAATCCGTAGATTATTAAAAAATGAACATCCTAACCGTTAAACATTTACTTTTGTGCGTACTCGATTTGCCCTACCTTTTGATAGAGTGCCCGAGTATTGGTCCGCAGCCTTAGTATTTTTTCTGATCCCATGCAACGTCTCAAAATATTTCTATTTTTAGAGCACGCGGTAATTTTGTGATATCGGAACTTATATTCTTAAAATGAAAAACATTCTTATGTTCATGAATATTTGAATATTGGGCAAAGGCTGTATGGGCAGAATTTTCTGTATTTGCTTATCCAAAAGGAGTCTGAAAATTGATTAAAAAGATGTAACAGTAAGTATGTCAAGCGACCAGTCCAAGGTTAACTGTTATCAATCCAAGAAAGATATTACAATTACATATAAAATCCTGACTAAATTTGGTGGATTGTTGATACTTCAGCTATAGTAGTTGTAGCAATGTTTGTATAAGGATTATTCCAATTTTCAAAGTTAGTAATTTTCACGCTAACCATTAATAAAAATTAAAAACATATTAATTCATAATGTTTTGTTTATATTCTATTCTCTATATAGACAACGTTGCAAGATTACTCTTCTCAATTAATTTATTTTCATATTAAGCAATTACATTTCTTTTATAATCTTTAATTATTCACGTGATCGGCAGAGTAATAAACAACAAAAATAACGTAAACATTTCTGGAAGATCACACACTGACTAAGATAGTGCCTTAGAAAGTGACCTTTCAAAACTGTTTACGTTATTCATGTTGTTTTGTACCCTGCCTGTGATACCAAATAATAATGCTCGGCCACTTACAGATGCGGTAGTAGATGGATCACTCTGGTACTGTATAGATCAAATACTAGCCTGGGGGAAAAGATTTGTAAGTATATGAGGTACACCACAGGGTCGCGTTCTGTCTGCCTTACTTTGGAATTAGGTCAAAAACAACCTGTTGCAAAACCTAGAGGATGGTGGTTTCAAAGTGGTTGCCAATGCTAATTATGTTGCTATTGGCGTATCTATGACAAATATCCGAACACTTTTAGTGAACTCCTGGAAATTGCCCTATCTATCCACATGAGCCAACAGTTGAGGGTTTAATGCAAACCCACAGAAGACTGAACTGGTACTCTTCTTTAGGAAATACAAACTTTCTCGAATAAACTCACCTACTTTAAACAGTATCAGCTTGACTTTCACAGATAAGGCGAAATACCTGGATCTTACTTTGCATAATGAACTATATTGGAAAACCAATATACTAGAAAGAGTAAAGAAAGCTAAGGTGGGGCAGCGGCCAATATTTTATGCGTAATAGGCCGGCAAGTTTCGCCGAGACCGAACTTGGCAAGTTCTAAACAGCTGATCTCTCTCCAGTGGTATCAGGTTAGAATGGTTGTCGGAATCATCACAGAGCACTTTCTCATATGCAACCATGTGAGGAGACTGCAGTACATAACTACTCTTGCAGCTGTGAAGACGAAAAATAGGAAGAGACAGTACTCCTTATTCTATGTATTTGTCCTTGGTTGTCTCTAAACACACTAAAATATCTAGGGACACCCCTCTTAAATGGACGTCAGGAGTATCCAATGCTTTGTGAAAAGCACAAAATTATTTCAATGAGTAGGTGCGTTGAATAAAAATTTGTGTTATTGCTATAGACCTACTTGGGTCTAAGCCTGTCTCTTTTCGACTGCCTTCCAAAACCTAATCTAATCAAACGACAAGGTTTTTACAGCCAGAAATAATTAAGTTAAACTATGGATAAATGATAAGACTATGAAAATATACCTTAACTTAACAGCATTTCTTTGTTGCTGTCATAAAAACTAATATAGCATTAAGCGAACTTTTCAAACATTTTAATTTTCTTGCACTAATATGATCACAGCTTAATTACACTTTGATTAATGCTGTATGAGGCATTAATAAAATCATTTATCTAAAAAGTATCCAGATTAACTTATGCTGAAAGAAAATAATTGCTTAGGGCAAAAATCGTTAATCAGTTACCCCCCATCCTCAACAATTTGTTTACGAAGCACGAACTATGTACTAAATATTTATAACTAATTAACTAGTTTTCGTTTCGATGAAACTGTATAATAACTAAATTTTTTAAGTAATTGAATTGTTATAGCGAATATTTGTAACAATACACTATCTTATAACATTAGCAAAATAAAATGTAAATAGAATTCACTTTCCATTCCATAATTAAGTCAGAATCAATTTCTTTTCTTATGCTATTAAAATTAATTAAGATTAATTTAAGGTTATCTTACGATGTTGTTCTGTTTTCTTTTAATGTACATATGTACATTACTGACTGTAATCGTAATCAACAATTTAAATGAGCATTTACATCACAATAAAACGAGCTGATAACACAGATCCTCAGATAATTACGCCGATGTTTCTAAAAATAAATTGGCATAACGTTTATTATGCTCGTAAATAAAAGGTTTAGTATATTATAGAATAGTTGTTGACCACAGACTATGTAGTACACAAAATACGTCAACAGTTTGACCTGTTTTTGTCAAAAAAAATTATTAAACCGAAACACACCCCATATACACAAAATTACATCTTACAAAACAAATAAATAATATTTTACATGATAACGAACGAGAAACCGTCCATGCTTATACTCGTACATTATAGCAAATATAAAAACACTAAGTCAAAAGTCAAAGAATTTTTATCAAAATTCTGCGAGATTTATATACATATGTATGTATAATCTATTTATTGTTAAGAACGACGTCTTTTATTCTCGTTCTTATCACAAAAATATGTCTTATTTCACACAGAAACAATATACGAAATCAAACACTCACGTCACTAGTTAGTTCATTAGAAATTCTATCACAAACTACCTGCATTGGATATGCCCGCCGATTTGACGGTTGCACAATAACTTTAATCCCATTTTTTACTAAACGTTTCACATTTGCAGGGCTAAATGGTGCCCGCCGTTCCCAAACTGATTGATCCTCACGTCGGATGGCCAAAACTTTACCACTCTAAAGATACATATAGAAACGAGATTAAGTTACATTTATCGCGTATATATAGCACATTTAATTGAATTCTTACATGACGAAAACGAAATCCTAAACTCGGTTTTGTTACATTGCTAACATGTTTTAAATTCCACAACATAATTTATCTATGCAAATAATTTTTTTAATTGAAATGTTCTTTTCTAAATTCTGACTTAATCGTTACACTTTCTTAAATCAACTGAATTTGAATTATTGTAATGAGTTTGTGAAAAGATCTACGCGCAAAGATAGATAATGGTTTTCGCGAAATATAAAGTTTATAAATTGAGAGTAGAAATTATTCATTAATATTGGTACATTGTCTGTGTGAACAATATTGTTGCACAATCCGGTATACTTAGTAACGAAGCAATTGGCAAGACCTTAATTTTCAATAAGCAGTTAATGAAGAGATAGGCTTTGAAACATAAAATGTTCGATTTCAAAGATGGTATGGCGATTTCAAGTCTTATTTAAAGAATAAATGATATTAGCTTTCAAAAATCTATAAGCCAAATCAAAAATCTATAAGTCAGAAATCATGTTCGGATTTTGTAGAACTTTAAAAATGTTTAGATTTTCTAGATCTGTTAACTGTAACTAATAACTACGATGTTATCATATTGTTACTAATTTCGGGCTCTTCTAAGGATTCGTAAGATATTTTGCAATAAAACGCTTAATTCTCGAATAAATTGTGCAGTGTTAATAAAATAGTTATTAACACTGCACAATTTATTCGAGAATAAATTACAGCACACTTTTCAGCACTTTCATTCAGCTCTTTGCAATATCCTCACTTTAGTACACTTTACTATTTCACTAGTTCACTATTTCATTTTATCTCACTTGATCACTGGTTGAATTTAAACTGATCTTACTGTGCGTTTATATACCCGTTCAAAGCAACTCTAGAACTTTCCATATTGCGTCGTTGCATGAAAACTGCCCAAGTATGCGTGTATTTATTCAAGAGGAATCTGTGACGTAATCAATGCAATTTGTACATTAATTTGATTCTCTCTCCCGGCACGCCTCTGCTTATTTCCCCTTTTTGTTCACGCCTTGCTTCTCGAACATTGTGGGATCGGTCGTCGATCCATATAAATATCCATCATAAAACTAGATATGCCCTTGTGAGCATCGAACCATCGATCGTTAACACTCTATGCTCTGTAGCTGCGACTTTAATATAAGATAGGTATAATCGTCACAGTATATCCAGTATATCTATAAATATAATAAGAAATATAAAATTTCAAATATCTGTATCGTTATTCCAGCACTCAATGCCACTAATGGGCCACGGTACAATACCCGGACAAACACATATACTTATACATTAAAAACACCCAACCGTGAGTTTTGGTCACCATCGGGAATCGAACCCGAGACCCTCGAATAACAAAGCAAGTACACTACTTACTGTGCCAACGAGGGTGGGCGTTAATTGCTTAGTTTTTATTTAAAATTTTTGAAGCTCCTATATTCTGAGAGTTGTAAGAGATTGAGCAGTTTTGCATCCATAAGTATTTGAAAAAATCACGGTTTCTTCTACTCGGCTATATAGGCGGTGAAGGAAGTGGTAGACTGTATTATTTTGTTATACGAGTAATCAATTTAATTAATATTATCATCGGCGATGTTTAAACCATTAAATACTGTTTTATATACTCGTATATTTTTATTTGAACACATATTTTCATGTAAATTTACCTAAATGTATACATGCTAGGAAAACAACACATGCCTGTGATGATATTATGAATGACGCTTCGAGACTATAAGGACCAACCTAAACGAAATCATACTTAACCATCGTACTTAACCAATTATTATCTGCGATCAAAGTCCCATTTCGTTTTAATTTCTGAACATGCTGCGTTATAAAACGATATCACATCAAAAATGCAATCCTATCAGGCCATAGCCCTAATTCAGTGACAATGTAATACAATGATCTATATAGAAGTTAAATTGCATACATTGTATAGTGAGTTATTTTATTGATCCACCAAATTTTATTGCAACATTCATCGTTATTGCTTTATCTACATGGCTTTCTGCGCAATTTCCCTCATAGAGACTTTGATTTGAGTATTGGTGATACAGGATAACCAGTAGATGTGTGGTGCAACTTTGTGTTTTCATAGCGTTTACTAATGATAGCTATTCCGCATCTTGAAACTTTCCACTGGGGTGCTTAGTATCGTAAATCATGTACCCTTTAAAATTGAGACAGCTCAAATTCTGGGTAAAACGTTACTGTTCCATACAGCGAATTTAAGTATTCATTTTTGGTATCAATATTTCGGATTACGAATATTGAAATAATGGCAATAAATATTGATGATCTAAACGCCGAATTAGAGGATAGATATTTTATTTTCATTACGCTGATACTTGCGTATGTAAATTAACTGTCCCGTGAATGATTTCTTCAAAATTTCAATCGTCTGCCGCTCGCCAAATATAGTTACAATACGGTACTATTTACCTTTTTTTCAATTAGTTTAACTATACCCATCACTTCCTATATAAACATTATTTAATGCATTAGCCAAATACAATAGCATTTTCAGTTCAGCAATTTCAGCATTTTCAATTTACTTGCTTCTTAATTTTAAGTTTCAATGTCAATTTCTCTATTTCAAAGACAACACAACACATCTTCATTAATTTTTTATTTTTTTATTTAATATCTATTTTGATGTTGACCGAGTCGCTGTACATGTTTCTTTGCATGGTTCTTGATTTCTGCGGTAACCGATTCCATCTTTAGATCCTTATGAATGTTGTCGTTTCTAATGTACATTGTGCGTTCACAATGCCACGTAAAACTTTGTTTTGAAAGGTTTGAGTTATATTAACAATGATTTTCTTGGTACAACCCCACAGTTGTATACCTTATGTTTATATAGGTTTAAGTATCTGCCGATATAATATCAGTTTATTATGTACTGTTAGCTGATGTTGTTTAGTTCTTCTTTTTTCTTTTTCACGTGCTCTTTCCACTTGAGTTTAGCATCAAGTGTCATGTTTAAGTATTTGGCTGTATTTGCATGAGGGATTTGCTGTGAGTTCAGATGGATTGGTATGAAGTTAACTTTTTTGTTAGTGAAGCTGACGTGTATGGATTTCGTTTCGTTGAGCTGAATGCGCCATTTTTTTGTCCAGCTACATATTGCATTAGTGGCATTTTGTAATTTACCAGTTGACTCTGCTATGCTATCTCCAATTGCTAAAATTGCAGTGTCATCCGCAAATGTTGCAATGTTTGTTCCTTTTGTATTTGGTACATCTCTTGTATAAAGTAAATACAATATTGGTCCCACGACGATTCCTTGTGGAACTCCAGCCGATATTTGGTTTAGTTCAGAGTACTCATCTTCAAATGTAACGCGAAAGTATCGATCAGCTAGATAAGATTTTAATATCTGGTAAAATTGCTTTGGCAGGTCCCAGTGTAATTTAAACAATAGTCGGCAAAGGCTTGTGCTTCGTCCAAGAAGCCACTTGAACATATTTTCTTCTTTTCCAGTGTAACTCTATGCACTTGGTCTATAGTAGAGTGCCTCTCTATACAGTCAAATTGATGTGAAGGAATAAGTTTTCTTTCTTCCATTACTGATTTTAACCTTTTAAGCAATAGTTTTTCGAACAAAGTTATAGGAAATAGCAAAATTTGTCTATACGAGGTTGATTTGGTTTTGGAATCATAATCACATCTGCCACCTTCCACTGGTACGGAACGCCGCGTTTATTACTTGGAGCAGTTTTCGTAAACCCTTTTCGGGTCATACCCGGGTGATTTTTTTGAGCTTAAGTTTTCAGTAATCGGATATTTTAGCTCTTGTAATTTTACTGGTTGAATGTTTTTATTATTCATTGTTTTAACTGGGTTTATGTTTTCTTCCGCTGATTGCTCGGAAGGGGTTGAAACGTATTTTCAAGGTGGGCTGCGAACACGACAGCCTTGTTGTTCGATTTACTTTGTAGTGCTCTATTCCTCTGCCAGGTTTTACGAGCCTTCCGCTTTTCATTATCTTAATTTCTCACTTCCATTGAATAGTTATTGTGCCTCGATATTTTATATTGACAAGGGGGCGTACTCTGCCACACTCCTTGCAATATATTATTATTTAATAGTTCTATTTGTTGGTACTGTATTTTCCAATTTGTTTTATTGTTTATTAATCTAGGAAAGTTTTCCTTCTTGATTATGGTTGCACTCAGTGTCATAATAACTGGTGTGTGGTCTGAACATATTCCTTCATTGTTTTCTATCAGTAAGTAGTTTTCGGATACTCCTTTTATTACAAAGAAGTTTAATAGACTTTCTGGTCTGGTTTTTACTTATGATCGCTAGGCCAATATGTTGGTTTACCCCCAGAATAAAACTCACAGTTTAATTCTTGCCCTGCTGCAAACAGGTCTTTACCCTTTTTTTTTTTTTTTTCTCTTTTTTCTCGATCCCCAGTATATATTCTTAGCATTGAAGTATCCCCCAATTATGAAGTTGGTTCCAAGCAACGCGACATAATTTTCTTTAGTCAGTTGGTGACGTGGTGGACAGTATATAGATGAAATGCTATATTTCTTTTCATTATTTAGTTGAACGTTAATGGTTGATACTTGCATAATTTCCTTTTCTATTTTAACTCATTCGCAGTGTTTGATATTTTCCCTTACAAATATTGCTGACCCTCCTCTCGGAATTTGGGGCATACCCCATTTGCATTCCAGTTGGCATTTCTTAATGTTTTGCTGTTATGCATATTAGTACATCATAGAACTTAATTCATTCACTGCTTCTTGCTTATTTAGCCGTTTATGTACGGTTTCTAGGGTCCTTTCAGTTTTCGCTATGCGCATATGTTTAAATCTTCTATACTCCTAAGTATGTATATTTTCAAGAATTGGAGTTTCTTGATTTGCCTTAATATTGGATGGCTCCTGTTGCTGCTGGACAATCTGCGAGTATGCCGTGGTATTCTGTCGAATGGTATTTCACAGTTTTGCTTAAGCTGAGTTTTTTTATTCCTCAGTTTTTACAGTTCTTTAGCTATCTCGCATCCTCTGTAGTTTGCGGGATGATCTCCTTTGCAGTTTACACATTTCGGGGTGGTAGTTTTCTCCAGTTGGCAGGCTTGTGCTAGATGTCTCCCGGAGCAGTTTACACATCTAAGCTCTCTTGTACAATATTTCTGGGTATGGTTAAATCCTTGGAATTTTCTACATTGGGGTATTAAACCAGTGGTCTTTCGTAATGCTTCAATTTTAACCCTCATATTGAGAATAGCCTTAATAATAAGATAATTTCTACTTTTTCTTTATTATTAAAAGTAAGCATGAATAATGGAGTCCTCTCCTGCTAATTTTGACCCCTGATCAGTTTCCTGTTTTTCTTTTTAAATTATGTTTGCGGCGTTTTCTATATTCAACCCTTTGCCCTTTAAATCGTCCTTTATATCCTCTATTTTACATGTAGGATAAAAACCTCTAGCCATCACTTTTATCGGTCGGTCATTTTTGTCTTCATAAGTGTACCATTCTTTCCATTGTAGCTAATGCTCTATATGTGTCAACGTCTGCTGTGTTGATTTTCCATATTGTTCAGAGGCACGATTCTGTATTCTTTATCCGTAATTGATTTCATAAGAGACTGAATAGTGCCATATTCAGTTATTCCATATAATTAATAGTGCCATATATTGATTGGAGGCGGAGCCTTATTCTTGGGTTTGTCTATCTCTTCCTCTTGTTGAGTTTCAATCATGTCATTTGATTTTGGGGATTGGCTTCAATCTGCAGTTTCTGGAGAAGATTCAACTTTTCTTTTTTTAGAAGGTCGCTTCTTTCTGTTTTTTTTAAGGACCCAGTCTGTTTCGCCTCGTAATTCATCTTCATCAGTAAAGAATTCTACTGCAGCTTGGTCTTGGTCCTGTATTTCTTTGGCTTGAAGTGCTTGTTTCAGCTTTCCATTTTCATTCTTAAGTATGTTAATCTCTATACTAAGTTGAGATGTGATCTTTTCTATTTTACTTAATTGTTTACAAAGTTCTTCGTTTCCTTTTCATAGCTACTAACTGAAGATGTTGGCGATTGCGGTACTTTGGAGCTACGTCAAAAAGGGTTATCATTATTTGACTTTGACAAATCATTGCGGTCGCTGAATATCGACGGTACTGGGGTTCCGGATCCCTGCACCGTAAGTTTTTCTTTTTCTTTATCACTCATGCTGTTTTTTTTTATCGGGTAGCCTTCCTCTATCATTTATACCTACTGCCAGGTATTAATAATAGCCGTTCCTAACTTGGAGCACAGACGCTGACCAAGAAGCCGCATGTAGAAGAAGCATGTGAGTCCGTCGCTCTTGGATTTCTTGTTCACTAGTTTTGGTTCGCGGGTGGTATTTTATTTCCCACCTACCCGCTGATGAATCGGTTAGAGCAGTCCCCTATCCGCCACCCGGGGACGCGCCTGATAGGAGACTAGCAAATCCCACTGGGCGAAGAAATAAAGGAGCTTTTGATAGTTTTCATAGATTTCATATCATTGAAACATTGAAAATATTTTTTCCAGTCTGACTTTGAACATTTGAATAAACCAGTTTATCAAACAAAAGTACCAAATAAATCTGCAATAATCACCGAGCCGAATTTCGACTGAACAGTTAATAAAAAAGGTATGGTTGTCTTAGAAATAGCTTTCATATTAAGCAAGTACCATAAATAACAACGGATAAAATAATGAATGAAACGGGAATAACAAGGTCAGTTCTAAACAGCTCAAAATATATAGAGTGCGAGCCAGGTGATCTATATATATTATATTTGACGACGTCAAATTCGTAACATCCGATAACGAAAAATCCACCCTTTATTAGCAATTGCTTTATTAGAGTTGAAAATTCCCATAAACCTAAGATGATTTTTGTAAAAACCCTTGGAGAGGCAGCGAAACGAGTTTAGATTATATTTATATAGCCCCGCCAGCGCCCAGAACTATCAAAGTTAAATGGATCATTGTATTTTTAATGTAATTAGAGTCAAAACCAAGTATGGCTTTAATTTGCGGTAAATTTATTTACCCTACCAAAAGTAAATGTTTGACGTAGAGGTTATACCTTTTGTATTAATCTACTGCATGATGGCAAAGCCATCTTAATAAATATATTAAGATGGCTTTGATAATGGTAACATAATGGTGGTTCATTTAAAATTTACAGCTATGTGGCATTGTTTCCTGCTTATCCATTCTTACTTTCAGTAACTTTAATTTCAATAGTTCCGTTTATATTGAATAGTTTTTTGTATAGGTAATTGATTGAAAAAAAAATTGATTTTAGATTAATACTGATATCAACGGAAAATGTTGATATTCATTCATATTACTCATAGTTCCTAATTTTAGTATGCGTTTAAATAATAATAATATTTTATTGTGAACTATAAAGAAATCTACAACTAATTTAAGAAAATTTAATTGTAATATTTAAGTTAAGAAGATACAACGAATTAAATTCATCTTAAATTCAGATATACCTACAACGAATTAAATTTATCTTAAAATCACATATGTATACAACCAATTAAATTATAAATAAAAATCAATAAAATTAAATGTACCTGCGTTAAATAGAAGTTTTTATACTACATTTCATTACCAATTTTTTTTTACCCAAGACTCAAACCATTATTGTATCTGGGTAACACACCAATTGTTGTATTCAGCGTATATCTAAAACACCAACCACTATAGTATCGCCGCAAGCGATTGGTGAGCTATAGTTAATCTGATCCGTGAATCGATCTACCTAGTAACTGTACATAATTGTTTTTAATGCATCTGAGAAATGTAAAAAAAAAATCTGATTATAGTAACATTTACATTTAAGCACACCAACACGATATTATATTCACAATTACTTTGGTTTTATCCTAGTTCTCAACCAAACTTAGTTTGTTAAAATAAAATTTTAGACCCGCTTTTTCAATGTTTACCGCTAACTTTCTTAACTCGGAGTTTAACCAATAACTGCCCTGGTAGTATTTATATTTAACCTTTATTAATATAGCATTGTATAGAGCCAAACCTTAGTTTGCATTTACTACATATAAGCAGCTGCAAAATTAGGTTTAGCTATCTATAGCTTGAACTTGGAGTAAAGCTACGGCATTTTGAACAACCAGTTCAGAGCACCACTACCCTGAAGCTAAATCAGATTCGACGTCACAGAACGGCCGACAAAAGTACAAATCGTAGTAATTATTTATTGCTATATGTTTTCTTTTATTCCCTATTTAGACGAAGAACGCACATTTTATGAACGGCTGTTTACCAAATCATGCGCGAAATTCCATTACTTATATATGTTCATTACAAAATTTATGTGGGCGAAAACGAATACAATGAGATCGACGCTCGTCAGCACTCAAAAATTGAAAGTTTATCGCAATTTTTCCGTCTTCAATAGAAAAAAATAATATGGGATTTCTTTAAACAATTTAAATTAAATATACCTAATTATTACTTTCATAAAATAGCATACAAAATTATTTTCACTAACAATAATTATTCACCGGTAATTCAAACAAGGATTAACGAATTCTTCAAAAATGAGAAAACATCGACTTTCATGGGCGTTTTAAACCGGTATTCCATTATAAAAAAGTGCATTATTTTGGACAGGAAAATAGAAAGGAAAAAGTCTGCAATCTAAAATTCTATTAGAAATGAAATGATGCATTTTTATTTGAATTTTATTTTTGCTATTGCATTTTATTAAAATACATAAATATGTATCATTTTCTCTTTAATGTAATTTTAGATTACTTTTCTCCTTTTGTTTTTCAAAATAATACAATTTTTGGTAATGGAAACCTGTACTCATGATTGGACGTAAATTCTATTTCGTTTACACCTTAAAAATTACAAAAAAATTCTTTTTTAAAATATAAACTCATTTATTTAAATATATAACATGATAAAGCTTTTTAACTAATAATTAGACGTGTATATAATATAGATAGATAGATAAAGAATTTTTTTGTTGTTTCTAAGACTAAAAATGTGTTTCGTAATCAGAATGAGACAGTTAGATAAAAAGTATAATTAAATTTACATATACAGATTTTTATTTCCTTATATAATTGTAATTCTTGTTTTGTTAGAAACTTATAAATTTACAACACAGATTTTTATTTTTTATGAATTAATATTAACGTTAATTGATTAGGATATGGGCAAAATAAACAATTGGTGATTACTAATTTGAGTATCTTAGAAATTATACACCCACACACGCAGTATGTAGCGTTGTTTAAGTAATTCTGGGTCCAAAGTAAAAGATCTAGAATATATATACATATATAATATATATTATGTATAGTATATAGATGCCCTGAATTACAAATAGATGATCGTACTGTAATTTATTTTTGTCTTATCAACTATAACAATATTATAAATGTAATTTTCTTTTTATTACAGGAAAAACAAAAAAAAAATAGTTTTTTAGAACAAACATTAAAGAATATAAATAAACTTACAAAACAACAATAATTAATTTTTATTAGAAATCATTTTTTATAAGGCTGGCGGTTCTGGTATCAAAGATGTGAAAAAGGACACAACAAATGTTCGTATAAACGATAGTATAGATCGTGTTTCAACATCTTCAGCAGAGCTGTTTTGATTGTCCGCACTATTTTCTAATGTTGCGGCATTATTTTGGTTTATAGCCGCTGGCCCCTCATTTTCATCCACGAGCCCATCATTAGGCTGTGGATCAACCACATTATTATTATTATCACCCACCACTGGGTTGTTATTGTTATCTGCGGCGCGAGGCTGCTGCTGTACAACAGGTCGTTGCGCATCTGGTTGCTGTCGCTGATTGTTATTGTTGATTTCAGCATTCATTCTAAACATGCCCGCATTATAGAGGTACAAACCAATTCCAACAATCAATACAATCAGACATCGCACTGGTGATGAGTAAAAATATATTAGGGTGATAAACAAAATTAGCCGGCTAATCGTGTAGAATCGATCGAGCCAATCTCGATTATCTTGGTTATCATCTATCACAATATTAGGAAATCTTGGTTGGGGTGGAGGTTGATTTTGTGGTTGTGGGGGAGCTGCTGCAGCTGTTCCATCCACAACAGGTGCTGCTGGTTGGCCCTCCACTTGCGGCGGCTGAACAGCCTGCGCTGGTGGTGATTGTACTTGTGGTGTAGGTATTAATAAAGGTTGGGGTTGATTTATCACAGAAAGTGGATCAATATTTTGTGGATAAAACGTAGTCGGCGATACTGCAGAAAAAGTGGTTTGTTGTGAAAACAATGCTTCTGGTGATGTACCCATTTGCATTCTACAAAGAAAATTTTATAGTAAATTACACCTATCTTCGTAAACTGACCCACAAAATACTTACAAATTCATATATTGATTGAGATATTGCATATAAGCTTGTTGCATCCAATTATGCATGGCTAACTGTTGTGCGGCGTGATTTGGGTTGAATTGTTGATGAGCATCAAATAAATTTGTTACATTTATAAAATTTTGCATTCCATTCAAATTATTGTTTACATTATTATTACTAATGCCACTTGTGCCACATTCCACTGGTACTCTACTTGTCGCCGATATGGATGGAATGTCCGGATTTCGCGATGATGTAGCTGATTGATTTTCGACATCATTACTCGACGATGACGTGGATGGGACATTTCGTTGTCGAATGCCATCGGTTGTTGATAACACTGGCATTGTTTTATCACTAGTGAAATTTTTATCTGTTGAAGTAGTACTTTTTGGTTTATATTTCGGTGTATATACTAAATGTACAGTATGAATTTGTGGTGCATCTACTTCTTCTTCATAGGTACGTAAAACATCTTTCAGTACAATTGCATCGTGTAATAACTGGCCCGAATAGATTAACTTTTGTTCGTCGGTGCTCTGCAAATTGAAAGTTGATCTTAAGTTAATGTTGATCTAAAAGTGATTTAAATCTAATCATAATTGGGCTTAAATCTTGTGATTTGCATAGGATTATCATAACAAATGCTATTTTTTTTACATAGTAAAATCTTGATATAAACGACCCCAATATAACGGATATAAACCGGACAAACATATCTGGTACATTTTTAGCGATTTTGTATTATCTTCAACGTTTTCAATTTTGTTGGGTCAAACTAAAAAAAACAGTTGAACTTGGAGAATCCCTATACTCTATTTCATTCGGCAGTTTGGACTTCACATACTTAGACTGAAGTTCCATTTCATGACTTATTTAAAATAAGTCGACTTATTTAACTTATTCAATATGGCGGAGTGAAATAAGTCATTTGCCGATTTAAACCGAGACTTATTTCAACAAAATGTTCATCGGTAAGTTTAGTTTTTGGGTTTTGGGTGTTTTAAAATAATTATTAAAATGGAAAAATAAGCGTCAATTTTGTGCAAATTACTATGAAATAATTTCAAAGAGAAAATATTTATGAAAAGGCATACCAAATAAGTCAAAACAGTCTACAATTAGTCTCAAGCAAACTACACAAAATAAATCGTGACTTGGATCACAGTCTCACTAGGAATGGATTACAATATACATAGACACAAAGAGGTGCCTACAAAATTACAAATTACATGTCTATTTTAATGTTTATTTTAATGTCGGAAAAGGCAGTAACTTAGTCATGATGCACTTGTGAAATTTGGCCTGCATTCCTAATTTATATCTAGAGATCCGATATTTTACGCTAAATTGGTCATTCAAAAGGACATTGTCAATTTGTCAATTAAAGCTATGATTATATTTCATATGTAAGCTAGTGCAATTGAATTTTCAAATACAAATTGTCCAAATTGTGCTTTTCAATTGCGTTATCATGATCGAGAATCTCACATGTTATCAAATAATTGTTTATAGTTTGGAGCCCTCGAAATTTATCAGCTGTGTACTCAAGAATTGATTTTATATTAGTATTTTGAAATTGTACAATTCACTCTAGTAAAATTTGAATATGGTTTATATAAAAATTGTACTCCTTAGTCCAAATTAAACATTTTTAAGTGTTTTATGTAATGCTCAAATAATCAAAGGGTAGAAAAGTCAGTTTGATCGCTACGTTAGTGGCACAATGCAAAATACATAATATAAGTTTCAAATGAATTTTGAACTGAATTTGATTGGAGTTTGAAAAAAATGTTTAAAATGGACATTTAAACAATATATATGTGAAGTATTCCAATCATTTTGCATACAAACATGCTTACCAGAATTTGAAATAAATTATCATTGTACACCAAGAGAACAGATACAACCCAAACTCAACTTAACAGATTTGTGTCAGAATCAATTTTACTACAATTTTTGATTCAAACAACGACGACAGTTTGCAGTAAATCAGCAATATTTCAAAATAAAACATTTAACCTTCAATACCAACATTGTAATATTAATAAAAACACTGATAATTTTTGATTAGATATGTACAGACTTTGTGAAAAGTGCGGTATATAAATATAATTATCAAATTAAATGCTGAAAATTAAGTATTTCTAGCATTATAAATTAGTTAATTTATTTAAATTTTAAACCAAAAATAAAACAATAAAAAACCAACAGAAAAAAGGTTACCTCAAAACTGAATATTCTTCCAAATAGAAAACAACAAAATTACTTACACAACAAACCGCCCCGAAAGCGGGATAACTTGAAATAAATCAAACTAAACCAAACAAAATATCGAGAAATAACTGAACTGAAATTACGTTATCAGCTTCGTACAAGTTTATTTGGTTTATCTACAAAATACGACAACAAAAACACATTTCCCATAACCATAATTTATTGATAAACATTCTGTATCAATATCAAATCACGACTTCATGCATACCCAAATTACATTGGCTTTGTATAAACAATAAGTTATTGGGAAATTTATAGTTATCATTACGATAATCTAAATACATATTAAGTATTTGATAGTGAACGGGGTAATTTAAAATTTAAAACATATAGGAATTTATTCAAGCTTTAGTTTGCATAATAAAATAAAATGTAAATTAATTAGGAAAGCGAGAAATGCAAGGTGATAAGACACTCGGATGTCGGGCAAATTAAGATTGTTTTGATTTCATACGTCAATTAAAATTTGTATTCTTATCTTACATCAATGCTAATACAAGTATGTAGCTAATTATTTAAATAAACTTTATTTTAAGCGAGAATTTGTATGCGAAAATGTATGTATATTCGAATATATTTGTAGAATCGATTTTAAAATTTCGATGGGGGTTGTGTCGAAGCCTGTATAGAATATGTCAACTGTGCTGTATGGTTGCTAATATGATATAAAATTAAATGAACAAAGATATGTATATTTAGGTTTACTAATTTTGGTATCGATGTACCGAAGATAAATCGTTGAGTATACCTTGGGTATATCGGAAACTGGGTTTTTGATATATTAACTGAATAGCATCGAGTATATCTCAAGTATAAAGGTTTCGGCCATTTTTTCAATACACACACTAATAGTTTTTCAATACAAACCACTATTAGCCGCCACAAAAATAACTTTCATGAGTTATAAAGAGAAGTGGTGATGCTAGATAGCAATCGTCTTTTTTTTAGTAATTTTACCCATATGGTTTCTGATGATGTTTGGGTTAGATTCATCGTAAACATTTGACTTGATCATAGCTCTTTCATATTAGCGTTTTTTCATTTTAGCAATGTCAGTCATTTTTGACCCGTATTCTGTCGAAAAAACTGGTTCCGATCTTGAGCCTGTACTCTATATACATATTGGTATAATACAACTATCGCCCTCGTTGCCAAAGTGATTATGTATGTACTAAGAAGTATAGTTGATTTGGTATTCGGAACTCAGGGTTCGATTCCCGGTGGTTTCCAAAAATAACGTTTAGGTGTTTATCCCCTATTTTATTCTTATTTATTTAATTCCGACTGGTTTTATTTAAAACAAAATGTATTTATCAATAAATAAACATTTGCATTTCTACTTTTCGAAATATTTTTTCTTCGATGATAATTTGTCTTTTACTAGTTATGTAGACTTGTAGAGTATTTGTCTGTGGGTAATGCATGCATGATTAACAATTCAATCTAAATTATTCTTTAGTACTATCAAATTTATTTTAATTTTTCTATTAAGCTAAATTATTGTTCTATGGAAAACAGAACCTCTCAAAATTAAATTGCCGACAGAGAACAACTTTCTATACAAGAATATTGTTTAGCTGGACTTTCCACAGGCGACCACAGCCAAGTAAACCCGACCACGCACAATCCGGTAGATCTGTTAAGTATGTCTGAACCTGTTTACTTGTGCAGGTCTACCGGAGCGGATATATGATAAACATAAAACTGTTATTCGGGCCCTACAATAACTTTCGCCTACTATTTTCGAAGGCCATTGTTTTCCTATAGTAAATATAGGAAGAAAAAGGTAAACAATAGTAAATGGGTCTATTTTTTAATTCACACCGAGCGAGCAGTGCGCTATCAAAAATGTGCACTGCGTTTTTTAAATCAATCTGTGTAGTTTTACTCCACACACTGTATTTTTTAATATGAACTGAGCCTACTCGGTGCACACACCGAGTGAAAATTTTTGCTCTGAAATGAATGTCAGTGTCAAGAATAAGCAAGACATAACCTTAGTTGTAATATTTTTATAAAAACAGATTACAACAAATTTATTTTTATAAAAACATTTTATTTATCCACGCTGTTTTTACTCTGAGTACACCGACCGATTTGACACTGTACTCTGTGTACACTGGTTGAGTAAATCTACTCGCTCGGGTTGAATTAAAAAATAGACCCAATGTATATTTTTTTCCTTTTTCTTCCATTGCCTACTATAGAAAAACGATAGCTGTCGAAAATAGTAGGCGAAAGTCATAGTAGGGCCCGGAACTGGAGTGTGTTCATAAACTCGACATTGTAACAATAAAATTTCCCCTTATTGCTACAAACGTCATTACCAACTCTACTCGGTACTGCCTTTCTATACGTCAAAATGACAGTCGTAACAATATTGTTACAATGTCGAGTTTATGAACACACTCCAGTGCAAACGACCGGAGCAAATACTAAAATGTATTCGATATATCTACAAAGAATTTACACGTGCAGTAAAACCTGAGTGTGTGTACCAATTATCGTTCAGTGTTTGCGTTGGGGAATATCGAATACTATTCGCACTGGTACTGCAAATTGTAGATATAAATATTAATACTGACAAAATTACTGGCTGTCTAGTGAAGATATCGTTGGTCCCGTTTTATTGATACAATGGGTCTCTTCTGAAATAGGTTTGCCGAAACGGAATTACTTTAACAACACATTTCACATATAGTTAGCACCCGATCTGACATCTATTTACAGTAAGTGGTCAAATTAAAATAATTGTTTTATAAATCGATACTTATGTCGATTTTCTTTGGTCAAAAATAATTGATTATTTTGACAAATAATTGATATTTTTCAGGATTTCATTTTTCTTTGGCGAAAATAATTGATTATTTTTTGATGTATAATCAATTTTTTCAAAGCATGATTTTTTCTATAATCTACTACCCCCGGGGTCTACACTATGCAAATTTGCTGATATTTTCTCTCATGATAATTTATGTTTGTATGTGTTTTTTTCAATGTATTGTTAAATATTTGTTAAAAAATTATCATAACTGGGCATTTTACTCTCATGATAATTTCTTCGAATGTCAAATAAAATTCGGTGAATACTGTCAGAAAATTAGTAGGTTTTTAAAATCGTGAATATTTTTTTTTATGCAGCTATGAAAAAAATGAAAACCATAGTGACATTTCGTGAAAATTTCATGATAATTTTTTCGTGAAATAGCCTCCTGATAATTTGCTGAGAATGTCAAAATATGTATAATATACTTACACATACATTGGTAAATTTAATTTCATGAGAGAAAATATCAGCATATTTGCATAGTGTAGACCCCGGGACCACTACATTAAAAAATAGAAATGTCAAATATGACAAATAGACGCCTCACAATTTTTATGTCAATTCAATGGTTTTCTTGCTGTGTGGTTATAATAATTTGTCCATAATAGTTGTCCATAATTTTGTTGACGAGGTAGTCTGCATTGACAGTGGCGATTTATGGGATGAGGCATCAAACATTACCTCAGATCGTACACAAGATCAGCAGATAACATCGACAGAACAAAATGATTCAACTGATAACTCGGGAGAAAATGTAACTGGCATTTGGGCGAAGTAAAACGCAATCGAATTGCTTCTAGTTTTTAAAATTTAAAGCAAAAATATTACAAATAAATTAAAATAATACATAGATGGATTATAATAAATATAAACACAAAATGATTCATTATATTTATTTCATTCACATGAATTTCACATTAAACTGACATAAAACAAAATGTCAAAATACCAACACAAAGACAAAAAATAATCAATTATTTTTTGTTTTCGATTGGCAAGAAAATAATTGATATTTTTTGTAAAACCAAAGAAAATCGACATTATTGTTTGGCTTGGCCACGAACGGTATATCTGATTTTGAAGCAAAACTAAATTGGTGAAAAGCGTTTAGAGACAGCCTCGCATAGTGGCATACACATAAGTATTCATGGAACATGTTACATACATACATTAGATAAATAAACAATTTTGTAATTAAAAATTCACAACACCAAAGATAATTGTAAAAATTGGATTGATTTAGTAGAGATGCTGGAAAGGGAGCTGCTACAGCAGTGAGAAAACATTATTGAATCTTGGCAATCAACCATTTTATCCAAATTTTTAAAAGCCACTTTGCATCTGTATCAATGAACGTGGAAATCTGTTGTCTGAATAGCTTATAAGTCTAAACATAAGTGAGATCACTATATTAACAAGTGAGTTTGAGAGTTTATTCGAAATTTATTAGCCCAAATTCATTAATAATTTTATAATCTGTAATAATAAAATATAGCTACACTAAATTTTAGCAAGATTGAAAACATTTAGAACGTTAGAATCTAAGAACTCCTCAAATATTAGTTATCGATGCAGTGTTCCAGTGCAAAATATGCAATTAGATTTGAAGTTCAATTAGATTAGATACAAACTATCTGCTCGATTAACAATCAAATTTACAAAAATTGTCATAGACTTAAGTTTTCAGTGAAATGTTGAAAAGTAACAAATAAAATAATTAGCCTTGCTGGTGAGCTAATGGAATTCAAGCAATTTCTTAGGAATTTGACCTCTGTTAATTCTCAATGAAACTAAAATGCTTAAAAGTTAGTAAATTCCCGAGTTCCATAAAACCTGTCTAGTTTCAAAACCGATTTAATTTCCAAAATATCACTCACTGTAATGATGCAACATTGTTTTTAAAATTGGCGATATGCAATATTTTTTATCATAGTTTGATATTGTTTAAAGTTGACAGTTCTAACTTGTAAGAACCATGAGCGATTTAGACCAAATCGACCGAGTACTATTCAATTTATTTTTGATGTGTCATCTGTGATTAGACGAATAAAATCCAAGTCATTGATTCTAAACGGTAAACCATTTTATGGTAGACGTTGCGATCTTGATAAGTAACAAGCCTTCGATAAGAAATGTGCCATACCAACTGATTAGTTTGTAAGATATAATGTACCAATGTACCTCCAAATCAGTGTAAATAAATAAATTGGTATTCAGGGTTAACTTGGGATGATGATCTTCAAATTCAGTTAAAATAATACTAATAAAAAGTATTATATAAGCCACATCACTGAAACAATGACCAATATAAACACGTCATGCTCATACTTAATAAATATATTATAGCATGTAAGAATGCATATAAAATTCTTCTGCTAATTAAATTGATCTAAAATGAAATGCATACCGATAAACAGATCGATATTCAAAGACGACAAGTATAGCCATGGCATCGTTGCCTTTTTGGTTATGACGGAATGGAACGTAAACAAAAAATGTTGATGAAATTCTTATTCATGGACGACCCTATGACCGCCAATGAAAGTAACCGCAATGAAATATAAACAAAGCACACTAATAATGAGCTAAATTTATGTACACAAAACATAATAACAGTAACAATATAATTGACAATAAATAGAATTTAATTTAAAAACCAATTTTTATCTAAATAGAATTTTTGTGTCACATGATCAACCACAGCCAATCCTAGTATAAAACCATACAACAAATAAACTGAGCCCGAAAATTACTTTTAAAAATAAACTTACGGGCTTGCATGGATACACCTCTGATAAATATCCTTTTAACCTTTTAATCGTCCACGACAATTCACATTTTATTGTTTGATCTTCAAATTGTTGATTCGGTGCCTTTACAATTATAGTAACAGGAATATCCATTTTTAATTTACGTTGTTCGCTCGTTCTCTATTATCGAGTTCTTAAATCACCACCACAACAAGAAAAACGAAATAACAGAAACACAAATCGTTAGCTAGCTTCTATATTTAATAAAAATAAAATTCACCAATTATTCACTTTAATTTTTTTAAACTAATAATATTTGTAACAAAATAATCGTATTTAGTTTCTTGCCGTTTTCACAACCGATTAGCCACTCAACTTGGTAAAAAATAAAAAATGTCGGACTTCAAAATAGAAAAAAAAAACAAAAAAATGAATGATTGAAAATGTGTGAGTGCAGCCGTAGCCGATGATGTAAAAATTGACATCCGAATATTTGTTCTATTCCGATTGGACGGTGTGATGATAACAAAAATAAAAATAAATAAATGTATAATGGTGTTTGTGCTATGATGTTTTTGTGTTTTATCGACGTGATCGTAGGGGCATCTATGTTCCGTAATGAAAATGTGCGATGCGCTAAATAAATTGTACTAAAATATTAAATTTTTTTATGACGGTTAAAATTTGTATATCCTACGTAGTATACTATAATCATGTAGTGCGCACTTAGTGTTGATGGTTATTTAAACGAGCCCGAGTATACATACTTCATAGCGTTACAATTACACCTAGAATTGGATTGAACTTAGGTATGTACTTAACACAATCAAATTTTATGTTATTAAAACTTTAAATTAATTTTTTATTTTTTATATATAAACATAAACATAATTATAAATGTATCATTAGCCACTTCTTGGAAATTATACATAAATTCGAACTAAACTTTTATAAACAGAAATCTTTATAATTTGCTAATGGTATGTTATACAAATTTATGGCTTCAACATAAATCTGATTAATTTATTGGTTAATATTACATACTCATTAATGATAGTAGATAAATATTTCTGTAATATAACGATGAAATCTAATCCAACGAAACAGAAGAAAATTACCTTTAAAAACAGTGAAGAGATGCATTTTGTTTAAGGCATCGTATAAATAAAACGCTCTAGACCAATTTAAATTTATTAATTTTAATAATAATTTTTTGTATTAATTAAATTTGAAATAGTCTTTTGTTTTTATTTGTTAATAAATACATTTTTATTTATCATTTTTGGATTTGTTTCTTGACTTAAAATTATTATATAATTTAATAATAAGTATTTATTTATTTATTAGTATTATTTATATGGATAGAAACTATAAAAAAAATTGTTTAGTAATTTTTATTAAATTTTTATAGCAAAAAGGTACATCATCTCTATTATATATTATATTTGTATGTATATTTAATTAAATATGTTAAATAAGTAAATAGAGTAAAAACACTACAAATCATAAATTTAATCAAATAAACCGTCCAAACTAATATTAAAAACTAATTTAAAAGAATTTCATTATATATTACCAACTATTTTAAGTACTATACATATTATATTTATAATATATAAATTTAAATTATTTTATTATATATATATATATATATTATTTTTTAAATATGCTAATAATAAATTAATAAGAAATAAAAATAATTAACTAATTTTATAGGAATATAATACATAATAAAAAATATTCTATTATATATAATTTATTATATTGTTATAATTAATTTTTCATGAAAATTACATAATTTTTGAGATTTAATAAAATAATACAATTTTTAATTAGTTTGTAATTTTTTTAGATAAGGAATTTTCACAGACGTGTTGTTCGATTGTAGCAGCTACAGAAAAAATGAATTAAATAAAATCCTTATTTTGTGATATAAATAAATTTATTTAATATTTTATTTTTCGGTTTGGGGTTTAGATGAAAGGGGTTTTTGTTATTTGTTCGATTTGAGATTTTTAATAAAATTAAAATAAGAATTTATCTAACTATATAAATAATTTCGATATAAAAGACTAGATACATGCAACATAAAATTAAAGTGTTTATAGTTTATAACTTAAATACAACATAGTTTAGGACAAAAGGCATTGGGTTGTGTAAGTGTTTAGAGTGATATTTAATATATGTATTATGTATTCAATTCAGATGTTTGTAAGAAATTTCCAACCAACTCCTTTACTATATGGTACTTAGGAAATTTTGTGATAATAATAATAATAAAACAGTGTTTAAAGACCATTACTGGCCCCTTACTTGGTCTTCATACTGTCTTAGACACCATGAAGAAGCCAAATCGTTCTGTACACCGTGGATCCAGCGTCGTCTGCAACGACCTCTGCGCCTACCATATGATGGCTCTCCTTTCAGAGATCGCTGCACAATTCGTTCCGGATCAGCAAGCAGAACATGACCGAGCCAGCGTACTCGCTGAGATCTTATTTCATGCACAATATCGGGGATCTTCATCAGATCTCTGGTCTCGATACTGTACCGAGCTCGGTATGTGCCATCTATTTCTCGTTTCGGGCCGTCATACGCATGACTCCTCTCTCAAATGTAAGGAGACTCCTCAACCACACTGTCATCGTGAGTGAAAAGAGAGTTAAATATTTAACTTCCTCACTCCTTCAAACGTGTATTCGCGACTACTAAAATCTGGTGCGCCATTGTCCCTAAAACCAGAGATCATTTATTTCGTTTTAGACTCATAGATCTGGAGTCCAACAGAAGCTGAAAACTCTACAAGCGGATCAAGTATTTCTTTCACTCCATTGCTATTCAGTTGAATCTTAAAGAGTATCGGAGACAGAGCATCTCCCTGCCCAACACTCGAGACGTTAAATATAAAAATTCTTGATAGCCTGTTCTCAACTTTAACACTGAGTCACTATCATCCTACACAATCGTATCAATTTTGTTGGCATTCCTAGGAATTCCAGCGCAGACCACAAACTCTCTCGATTGATCGAGTCATAGGCCTGCCGGAAATCCAGGAACACCTGATGTACGGGGATGGAAGTCTAATAATATTTAGGTAGACTCATCCGCAGCGAAAATACCTGATCAGTGACTAATCGATTCGGATGAAATCCTCCTTGATATTCACCAACCAGGCCCTCCGCGAGAGGGGTGATTCTATCCAATATAATATAGGACATTAACTTGTATGCTGTGCAAAGGAGAGCTATAGTGCGATAATTCTCATACTTCAAGCGGTCTCCCTTCTTGAAGATGGGGCATATTGCGGCCACTTTCCATTCGTCAGGCATCAGTTCGGTTCGCCATACTATTATACTAATCGAATAAGGTCGAAAAGACAGTTCCACAAAGTATCTCCTCCGAATATCAAGAGCTCCGAATTAATGCAGTCCACTCCAGGTGAGTGGTTTCGTTTTAGTCGCCTCCTACGACTAGCAAAGGAAACTGTGATAGTATTCTTGGACAACATGCTCGTGCAATTTAGGTGTACGAGACATGTGTGCCCGACCACAGGGGCTATAATTATAAAATTTAGTGATTTAGGCTAAAATTCTTTCAAATTTACCAGAATTCGGAAATCTTTTACAAATTCTAAAAAACTGTTCAATTAATATTTTGATTAGAAATTTAAAATGGTCAAGGTAAACAAATTTGACCATATCTGCACACTATGCACCTACTCAAAAATCGTTGTTTCTCGCAGCTGCAAACAATTTGAAATGTTTGGATGAACTGCAATTGACGGCCCTCAAGTGAATTTTATTGGGATTATGGTATGTCAAAAGAAATACTTGTAAGAAATAACACATGAAATTACCGATTAATTTGGTAATGCGAGTTCGTTTTATTTTGAACAATTTGCCATATTCCGCAAGTGGTTATATATGTTCATTGTATGGACCTTATAGTTGTAAAACTATATTCATGTTTTATAGTGTTATACCAACACCAACGATTATTTTAGCTTTATTATATTCAAATTTTAATTTATAGCGTATCAACACTTCGGATCCATAAAACTCTCAGCCTATTCTCATTTTATTAATAGTCCTAAGTAGTTTTAATGTTCAAATCTGCCTACATACATTAATCAGATGCGTTATAAGTACATGAACAGGAGCGGATCAGTTATTATGTACATTTCTGTCAAAATGAGAATACAAAATATTTTATTCTCTTTTTTCATGATTCAACATCTTTGCAATACGTGTTTCCGAAATTTTAAAATTCGATATCAATTAAAATTTAGGAAATTTTAATTAAGAATTTTTAGATTTTTTCTAATTTGGAAATTAAAAAATAGATACTTTCATAACTATTATTCTACATATTATCGTCAGTTTACTCGAAATTTGGCGATTTTAAGCTAAAACAAACATAGTATGGAATTGTTTTCTATATGAAATGTTGAATTGAACACAATGATATTTAGATATACAATAAATAAAGATAAGAGAGAATTGCGGTGTATCAAAACTATTTTTCTCTTACTATGTGCAAAACACCTATACTACATACATATATACAAAACAACATCTACAACATATCGAAATTATATACGTATATATATATGTACACACAGGCTACAAATAATTTAAAAAAACATAAAAAATACTGTTAAGAAGCAAACAGATACACTTTACAATATATAAAACGATCTAATCACACGCGTCTTTTTTTAATAGCATTAAATACAGTTCCTTTCCGTACCTTTCTAGTAAACGACGTTTTAATTCAGGCGGATACGTAACATAAATATAATGTTCACTCTGTCCCAGATCACCATAATCACTTGGCGCCGCATAATATTCTTCCGGAAATCCGGGTATATTCGGTTGTGAGGACGATTGTAACGATTGGTGTTGATTATTTATCGTTTGTTGTTGGTGATGCTGCTGACTGCCAATATTTAACATACTGCCACTTCCACCCGCATTACTACTACTACCACTGCCACCAGTTTGATTATTAATATTAGTCGTTTGAATTATTGCAGCGGCTGATGATGAAGGTGATAATGATTGATTGATCAAATTCGCTTGAATATTTGCGTTCAATGCAGCGGATGAATGCGATGATTGATGATGATGAAGATTGTAGTAATTTGTGACGGATGAATTCGATTGTTGCCGTGTATGTGTTGGACTCGAATGTGCTGTGACTTCAGTACTTGCAGATTGTATACTTTGATCGTCAGTTCCACTACTACACATCGGTTCGAAATTAAGATAATTTTTTTTGGTCGAGTGTAATTTAAGTGGTTGGGGGTTGCGTGTTGATGGTGGTTGTTAAAAAAAAAAAATTTATAATCTTTTTTGAACATTTTTTGATTTCTTTTAAAGAATTTTTGGCGAAATGAAATTTAAAAGATTTGTACTTACTCAAATAATACCCAAATTATATAATAACAGAAACATACGCCAAGCGATAATACCATTACTAAAACAAAAACTAGTCCCCATGGAAATGATCGTGGTTCGGGTGGCCCATCCTCCCAGTATCGGTCACATGTTAGATACCAGCATACGGCACGATTTAATTCATCTATAAAATATCCGAAAATATCGTTGAATGTATCGCAGAACAAAATGTGGTTTAAAATTGGTTTACCTTCCATTTCACGAAAATCTTGCTCTGACAAATACATCAGAAGTCCAGCAATACAGTCGCGCACTAAAATTTCACATCGAATTTTTAGCTTATCTAAATCTTCTGTTCTACAATTTGCTTTTAATTTTTGTAGCTCCGATATTCGTTGCTGTTTTCGATCGACTGGCGGTAGTGCTGAATCTACAAGATCCTTATCACAAGACGTTGTTACGTTATTATCGTTCTCTTCTTCACCGTCATTATGGTCTTCCGATTTTTCAGTAGTTGTTTCTTTACAAACATAAACGTATGTACATATACATATTTATAATAGTCTATTATATGCGCTATTTTAAAACTCTTACCTTCAGTTGCATCGGCTTGTGCATGCCCAGAACCTTGTTCTGATTTATCACAATGCTTTTCCTTCATTTGACTATTAACATCGCTTGGTTGTGAACCAACTACGATATTATCAGCTCCACTTGACTCAGTGGTTGATAAAGTTTTTGGCTCTCGTGAGTATGGCGGTGAAAACACATCTCTGAAATCAAAGAGTGAGCGAAACACGGACATGAATAAAAAAAGGATTTTTTACCTTAAAGGTAATTTGGCCAGATCACGCGGTCCTGATGGACTTAGCGCGGTCCGATAAGCAGTAGATTCACTCCAAATTTCAATATCCGTTGAGATTATCGTTGAATCGCCGAACGATAATGTAGAATCTTGCGCCACCAACACCTGACATCTCATAATATCACAATAATCTGAAAGGCAAATAGCATCCTCCGCCTAAATAGAGGGAAAAATTATAATTAGTCTTGCAAAGTATACTTAATATGTAACAACCACATATAATGACGGAACACATTTTATAGTAATATATAAAACACTAAAATACAATAATAGTATACTCTTAATATTAATAATAATAATAGTAATAATAATTAAAAATACAAAAACAATTCCAAACTACCATATTGATTTTTGTTTTGTGCCTTGTTTCAAAATGTAAATCCAAATATTTTTCTTCAAAAAAACTTTTACCACAAAAGCCACATGTCCATTGACTGGACCGATGCTGCTTTTTAGCTGATTGCTGTGGTCCAAATATATCGCGCAATGGATGAAATGGACATTCCATTGGTAGTTTGACTTGATATTTTTCAAGGATTGGTATCCATTTCGATTGAACTATTTTGCGTACGACTCGTGAACTTTCTCTAGAACAGGATATTTTGAAAACACTTGGACCCGGCCATGGTATTAGCGACAGAAAACATATTACTATCACCTGTAAATAAAATGGAAATAAACATAAAATTGTTTGTGTTAATTAAATGTTAAATGTTTCTTTCAATTCAAATTTGCTACGTGGACAGAATGGTGTCTTCATTGCGATGCAGTCCCCATTCCAGTTGGGCTTGACTCGCTTTATTAGTTTCCAAATTAATTTCAGCTAAATATGAAATAATCGCTTAATTCAAAACGTGTACTTAAGATTAGGTTAGGTTAGGTAAGCTGCAGAGCAGATGAAGCACAGTTTCTTCCTCCTCATTACCGCAGCTACGGTAGAAATCATGGGCGAGGGCACTCAGTCTGCTCGCATGTACCCCGATGAGACAGTGTCCCGTTATAGCTCACCGCGATATCAGTTGGCCGGATCTGGACCGGTCAAGACTACGCCACATCTCCCTAGCGTTAGACCATCTGACGTTCGTTTATTTTATGGGTTCTTCCTGAACCAGCAGTTTACAGGAAGCAATTCTGGGCTAGCTTCGACGTCAGGGAGTATGATTGTAACGTTTTAATAGCAGCCTGGCTGTCCGTAAAAATGCGAATATCCCTCGTAGATAATACATTATACTTCAACCAGTCCATGGCTTCCATTGTCGCGATAAGTTCAGCTTGAATAACGCTGCAAAAGTTGGGGAAACGAAAAGAGAGGTTGACCCCTAGTGCCTCACAGAACACCCCGCAGCCAACCCCTCTATCCCTTTCTGAGCCATCCGTGAAGAAGCTTATCGGCTCATTGTCCATTGTCATCTCATTCACCCAGTTCTCTCTGGTGGGAAGCTCAGTTTGGAATCTCCCCTCAACAGATAACGAAAAGATAGCGTAGTTGGTAGTTTCAGGAATACCCCTGTTGCATTGTTACAGGTCCACATAGATATGGATTTGAGCCGAATGGTTGTGCAAGATGCAAACTGCTCGGCCGCAAGATCCAAGGGAGTGAGATGAAAAAGGATCTCCAGAACTTGGGTAGGTGTACTCCTAAGTGCCCCATTTCTACACAAGCACGCCGTTCTTTGGACTATCATCAATAGTTTCAGATTAGCCATAATTTTTAACGCTGGCCACCAAACGACAGCCCCATACAACAGTATAGGTTTGACCACTGAGACGTAGAGCCAGTGTACTATGTGGGGCTCCATACACCATCTAATTCCAATTTTTGCAGGAGTAGAGCGCTACAGTGGCTTTCCTTACTCTTTCGTCATAATGCGAATAAGTTTGATAATTTTAAAACAAGCTGGATATTTTGATTAATATCTTCATGGTATGGATTATTGACGTATCAACTACATAGTTCCAAAATATGATTTTTCTCATTTACGTATAAAGTGGCCCATCTTTACGATTTAAAAAATATAATATTTGTTTCTAAAACATTTCGCATAAGTTGATCATAGCAAAGTTACTGAACACCAATTTACAGTCATTTTATTCTGTCGCAAAAGAGATAGCGAATAAATGTTAAAATTTCATTCTAACGAGTTTGATAAAACCAATAAATAAGTATGGTAACTAAATGGTGATTTTTATTTAAACTGGACTTGTCAACCGGTCGCAGGTTAAACAAGAGTCATAGTTCTTGTATACATCTACTTTGATTCCACTACTCAGTTGGAAATTTTATCTCGATTTATATAAAACACGAAGAATATGGTCTGGTACATCTACACCGCTAAATCGATTAAAATATGTACATACATATTTCAAATCACATAAAAAATGTATATTTCAACGCGAATTCTGCTTAATTATTTTTAAATAACCTTGACCAAATTATCAATCCAACTAAAATTAATTCACAAAATTTAAATAAATATGTAGCTTATTAAATTCATAATCTATAAATAATATCCTTCAAAACACTTCTACTAATGCTATTCCTGCATAACTAAATCCACGTAATTTCAAATAAATGTACACACAATTTATGCATATATTTAAATGGTGTGGTGTTACAAATATCGATCGAAGATGAAAAAATCCAGAAATACGAAATACATACAGCGCTTTAGCAATATTTAAAAACTATTTTTTATTTTTTTGGTATGCATCCCTAAATTATCAACTATATAAACTTTAGGGCGCTTCATTTAGACGGCCATAAAATATCAAGACATTAAAGTTAATAGACCTTCGAAGGACGGAAAATGCAGCATATTTTCTGCACATAACAACACACATTTTAAAATATAATCCTTAAAACAAAATAATGCATTAATTAAACAACACAATTACCTCGATATTAATTGATTTCGACCACATTCATAAAATAATTCTCTCATCAATAATTCAATACACAAGTTTTAAAAAAATGGATATTCGAGTTTTGAGTATAATTCGCCGGAATTCTTACTAAACAGAAAATAATTTGTTATTCACAATGTACAAGAATGTACTGATATTTTAAACGTGTTTGTTTTTTTACTACACTATAAATATAATGTATAAATGATAAATTATCACACAATCTATTATAGATATCGAGCTATTAATTACTTAAACTGCGGTAGTAAACTTATGTCAAATTACATTTGCCATATAAATGTTAACATAAGTGTTTTTTGGTTGGTTTCCTAAATGATTACTACCAACTAAATAAAGTCAATACTGATTCGCCAAAATGATGCATAAATAAATTCATATACATACATATATTTATTTATTTTGTTTTTGCTAATGAAGACTAAAAATATTGGTACGCTCCCTAAAAGGTTAGATATAGGGCGGTGCACGATGTGAAGTTTAAAAATTTTAGTACATAGGTTGTTTTTGTTAAACATACACCAAATATGTAGTACACTCAAATACTTAACTCGACTTTTATTAATCAAAAATGGAGTAATATGATCCTGACCTGAATACGAATCCTGAATGGATACGATACCAACATTCCAAATTTGTATTGTAGTTAAAATGTGACAACATCAGTGGTGGTACCAATATGTTTGTAAGGTGTATTATAGGAATTTACACCTAAGGGTGAAAAATGATATAAATAAGGTGGGTAAACACTTGAACAATACTAAAGGATAGCTTTTTGCGAGCTTTGTAATCAAAATCATTCAAGTTTATAACATATTTCGTGTAAGATAGTTTGAATTATTTGTCGAATTAAAGATATATTAAAAATTAAAAAAAAAATTAAAGTTGGGCGGATTATTCCAGCCCTCAATGCCACTAACGTGCCCACGGTGCAATACCCGGGTAAACACATATACTTACACATTAAAATCACCCAACCGTGATTTTTGGTCAACACCGGGAATCGCACCCAAGACCCTCGAATAACAAAGCAAGGACGCTACTACTGTGGCAACCAGGGCGGCAAAGATATATTAACTAGCATTTTAACCACATTTCATACAAATTCTGAGTTGAAAGTGTACACAAATCAGTAGCTTTTCAGTAATAATTATTACGTATTTTAAGCCGCAGATATCCTCTCTAGACTGTGTCCAAAACGGGGAAATATGTCAAATAATTCTTACAGTATTCGGACAGGATAATAAAAAATTGTGAATGTAGAGGAATATTTCTCAAATAAATGTTAAAAATTAATATTAACAATTTATTATCACAGGTTTCGGACACAATCCTAGTGTTTGATTCCAAAATTAGAATCTGCGATGTAAAACACTAAATCCAATCACACAGCGTTTAAATTTTTCAACGCATTCCAACTTAACTTATACAATCCTCTATACAATTTTAGTACTACGACAAAATAGACCAATTTAATTACGTTGGCATTACTTTTCTATTTGTCAAAATATGCATATACATTACAAAATTCCCCTCAATTCAGTTTTTGTCATATCATATCATAACTATTTCGTTTCGATTTTCCCCACCCCTTTTGATATCATCTATTACTCGTGGTACAATTCACCAATCAAATCCCAACACCTAATTTTCAGTACAAAAATTTCGTCGAAGGAGAAGTCTAGTCATCAAAACGTTAGTTGTGTCAAAAATATTTTCACTCTGTGCATATCGTAAATTAAAAAAAAATTAATTTAAACCAAATAAAATTAATTAAATAATAGGGGATAAATTAAAATGAATAATTAATTATAAATCAATTATTATTGTGATATATTATAAATTGTGTGTTGATTAGAGCGAGAAATTTGTGACTGTAAAATTATCGAAACGTGAAAAAAGGAGAGCAGCATCATCAAAAATGTGGTGGTCCGGTGTTTGGTTTACGGTTCTCCTAAATTTATTGTTAGTGGTGGTTATTACGTCAGCGGGTCGTGATTTTTATGCAATTTTAGGAATAAAAAAATCGGCCACCCCTAATGAAGTGAAAAAAGCATACCGTCGTCTAGCAAAGGAATTACATCCCGACAAGAATAAAAACGATCCAGATGCATCGACCAAATTTCAGGATTTGGGGGCTGCATATGAGGTACTGTCAGACGCTGAGAAGCGAAAGGTTTACGATCGTTGTGGCGAGGATTGCTTGAAAAAAGATGGAATGATGGATAATTCTGATCCGTTTGCCAGTTTTTTCGGTGATTTCGGTTTTCATTTTGGTAACGATCCACATCAGCATGACACGCCAAAGGGGGCAAAACTTGTTATGGATTTATACGTGTCACTAGAGGAATTATATACTGGAAATTTTGTAGAGGTTAGAACTATTTAATTATTATCTCAAGACTAGCTACTCAAAATACATCTATTTTTAGATTACACGAAATAAGCCAGTTCTAAAACCGGCAACTGGAACTCGAAAATGCAACTGTCGTCAAGAAATGGTGACACGAAATTTAGGGCCGGGTCGATTCCAAATGATGCAACAAACTGTTTGTGATGAATGTCCCAATGTTAAATTGGTAAACGAGGAACGACTGCTTGAGATCGAAGTTGAACCCGGAATGGAAGATGGCCAGGAAATTCGGTTTGTCGCCGAAGGCGAACCACATATGGATGGCGAACCAGGTGATTTATTCATCAAAGTTAAAACTGCACCCCATGAACGATTCGAGCGATTAGGCGATGATTTATACACAAACGTAACGATTACACTTCAGGATGCTCTAACCGGATTCGAAATGGATATTACTCATTTAGATGGACACAAAGTGACAGTATCGCGTGAAAAGGTGACATGGCCCGGTGCCAGGATTCGAAAGAAGGGCGAAGGCATGCCAAATTATGATAATAATAATCTTTACGGCACGTTATTCATCACATTCGATGTGGAATTCCCAAAACAAGACTTCAACGAGGTAGAGAAGGAGGACATCAAACGGTTGTTCGCTCAGAAACCAAATAATAGAATATATAATGGACTTCGAGGTTCATAATAATTTAGGGCGGATTTTTTACAAAGAGATTGTTAAATTTATATTTATAGGATAAATTTGAACAATTTAATTAATGATTAGTATGTATAAATAATTTGTAATTGTAAATTATTGCTACATAATGCGGTACATTATTGTTTGAATGAAAAAGATGATTTATTTATATTTAAATCTATATGTGTGATTGATATATGTATAAACGAGATCCCTTATTCAATTTTTTATGTTATTATATTGAATATAAATTACTAGAATAAAATTCGGCTGAAAATAATAAATTTGAATTTATCATTTACTCATTCCTGTATGCTATAGGCTTGGAGTGTAGCCCTATATTCAATTGAAATTTAGTTCCTGTGTTCAAAATAATGCGCGCTGGTGTCTGACATTTAGATCGCTCTATAAATTTTAAATCTGTTAATTCAGTTTAAAATAGCTCTATATAAAACATGAGGTAAGTTATTAAATATTTTAAATTTTCTTATATGTACCTATATTACAATTTATTATTATCGGCTTTAAATTATTTAACTGGCATTGCCCACATTTTTGGTATGAAGGTTTGCCAATGTACATATAACAATCCCGATGAGAAACATGAGGCGATTCAAACTGGGTGAATAGAAAATCGTGTTGATCGGCTTTGATGTTTTAAAATGTTGATATTTGGCTGATGTAAATTATGTGAACTTAAACAAGAACAATTTAGATTGTTTAGCTGAACACATTATACAATCATTATAAAATTTCAATTGTTTATTCATTTTGTTTTGGAAGTTTCTAATTTATGGTGAATCATAGTTTTGGTAAATTATTATAAGCCCAGATGCAGGGTCTCGTTTCGTCGATACATAAAAATATGTTAACATATTAGTGTTGACGGTACGTAAAAAGGAAGATGAACAAAATATTAAAAAGTTTTTTCAGGTAGCTACTTTTATTGTGTTAGGGCATCTTTAGTTTCAAGATAGTCTCCAATATTTCTCTCATGACAGGTAGTTATTAATATTACTATAATAATACTAATATTATCATTCGATTAAATATCTCATACATATTAAATATTAAATTTTTATATTTACATATATTCTGGTTTTTTATTTATACTGTACCTAGTTGAGTGTTGAGTTGTTGACTGTACGTAGTTACGAGTATATACGATCGACTTAGCGAAATAATACGAATCAATGTCTGCGCGGGAACTTAAGGTTTATTAATATTTACTGATTTATTTATATATTTATTTAAAGTTGAGAACAGGCTATCGACAATTTTTGCAGTTAACTCGGGTGTTCGGCAGGGAGATGCTCTGTCCCTGATCTTTAATCTCATGCTGGAGTACATCTTTCGTAAAATTGAAACAGCTCAGCGCAACATCTTATATCGCCAGCCCAATCAGGTGCTTGCATATGCAGATGACATATGTGTGATTGGACTTAATAGCAACGGAGTGAAAGAAATACTTAATCCGCTTGTAGAGTTTTCAGGTTCAGTTGGACTTTAGATCAATGAGTCCAAAACGAAATACATGATCTCTGGTTTTAGGGACAATGGCGCACCAGATCTTAGTAGTGGCCACCACACGTTCGAGGGAGTGAGGAGGTTCAAATATTTGGATTCTCTTATCACTCACGATAACAGTGTGGGAGAGGACATTAAAGTGCGGCTGGCAGCTGGCAGTTGTTCTTTGTATCTTCTAAGGCCACTGCTAAAATCTAAACACTTATCAAGTGCCGTGAAGCTGAAGCTGTACAAAGCGTTGATCAGGCCCGTTGTTATGTTTGGATGTGAAAGTTGGGCGCTGACGGATGAGTACGAGAGATGGCTCCTTACATTTGAGAGAAGAATCATGCGAATCATTCAGTAAGGGGCCAGTGTACAGCGCACAATCATATACATAATTTAAATTTAAATTAAAAAAAAAACAAACAAAAACTGAAATCAAAAAATTGTATAACCTTAAAATGTACGTACACAAAATAAAATTGTATTTTGACAACAACCAAAACCGTCTATAATACTATAGGGGAGATATACTATAATACTAGGGGAGATTTATTACACATTTCGGACAGCATAATAAAAAATTGTGAATGTACGGGAATAATTATCAAACAAATGTCAAACATTTAATTCACGATTTTTTATCACAGGTTTCGGACACAGTCTTAGTATAAATAAATTAGATTAATTTAAAATTTAATCATTTGTTTAAAAAATGTTAATTTTTAAGGGTAAAAATATCTAACTAAAAATAAAAATGTATTCAAATAAATCATTATTCTACCGATATGTGCAATATTTTGACATTTGCTCTTACTAGTCAAACACATGAGAACTCAGATGGAAATTATCTAAACTAATTTAGATTAACTCCTGGAAATTCGAGTGAAAAGCTGGAAGCAAAAATAAATGGGAAGGGTAAGGACAAAAGAGCTATATTTTGGTACTACTTGTCATACATTTTGAGTATATTATATTTCAAAGTTTGTTTTCTCTTTCTGTTTTAATATATTCTGGTCATTTTGTTAAAAGATGACGGTTGAGGACAAACTCAATTTATTTATTGTGAGTTTATACTACACAGATCGTATTGTTGTTAAATTAAATACGCAATTGATCTGATATGTACTTATGTTGAATATAAAATAATTTTGTTATTTTAAAGTAAATAGTTCCTTTGAATATATTTATATTTTACTTATTTTATGAATTTTAACAGAAAATATTCAAAAGTAGCACAAAGACAACTGTAAATTTGTTGGAAATTTGTTCTCAACAGAATCGAAGTACGACAATTAATACAACTTTCGGACGAAATTCCGTAGCATTTTAAATTTTTCTTCCTCATTATTTTAATATCATATTCACACTAACACATTCAAAGAAACCGGAATTTTTGGAACACCTGTCTTTGGCGAGTGGTAAGTTTTTCCATGTACTTTTCATGTTTTTTTCCATACAAACATCATGTTTTTGCACGGGAAAGTGAACGCAAATCCATGTACTATGTATTTTGGTTCCAGCAAGTAAAAATACTTGTGTTAGTTTAGAATAATTTCCACCGAGTTCTATATTATTTTAAGAATGTCTATGAAACTTGGCACCATGTCTGGAACTGGAGTAACTCAAAATATTATCTTATTCTATCGTTTACCTTTGATGTGTACACATCTGGCTGTGGATTAATAAAAGAATATCCAATAATAATAATAATAATTGTTATAAAATCATTTTTGAGGTTCAAGTGTAACGGTTTTTGCTCTGAAAAAATAATAATTAAGTGAATTAAATAAATACATAATTAGATTCGTCTAATTATTATAGATATAATTTAATTTTTGGCTCTAATTTTGTTTTATCTATCGGTAGTTAGTTTATCTGTGTGTGTGTGTAATTTTGTGCGCGAAACCGCTTGTTTTTATTCCACGGAATAAAGTGATCCGTTTTTAGTTTTATGTGCTTTTGTATCATCAGTGTTTTATCTTTTTTTGTATTTTTTAAAGAAACTTTTAATTAAACTTTTTTTTTAGTAGTTCATTGTTTATATGGTTAAGTAACGTAAATGTGGTTTATTGATATCGTTTATTCTGTTTTATCGAACACGTTTTTAGTGTTCTTCGCTTCATCTGATAATGGTCACAATCACAACTCTAACAACGAGTGTGATGGGAAGATAAGTGAACCATTTGCTATTAATTTTATATGTACATATGTACAGTAGAACCTCGCTTAACGAGCACCTCGCATAACGAGTAATTCGTATTACGAGCAAAAAAAATTGTAAAAAACCCACTCGCTTAACGAACGACGTATCGCATAACAAGCAACAATCTTCTGGCGCAATACGAGAAATACTGAAAGCATGGGATCCTGTTGCTTCGTTCATTGAGAAGCATCACCCTAATAAGGCAGTGGCTACGCGCGCTACAAATTTTTTCTATGGTAATCGCCTTTTCACCAAATTTAGAAGCGTCGGCAAAAAACAACTTTCTTTAGACAGCTTTCCAGTAAAAAAGAATTAGGCATGTATCATAAATAATAAACTTATTACATGCTTTTTGTTTTCTGTAATCATCATGGAACGCGCGAAAGCATTATCGTATTTTACATTAATTTATATCGGAAACTTTGTTTCGCTTTACGAGAAAGATTCTGGAACGACTTATGCTATTTAAGCTAGGTTCTACTGTATATATATATATATATATATATATATATATATATATATATATATATATATATATATATATATATATATATATATATATATATATATATATACATATATATATATATATATATATATATATATATATATATATATATATATATATATATATATATATACATATATATATATATATATATATATATATATATATATATATATATATATATATATATATATATATATGTATACATTTATATATTTTATTATTTGAACGATTGTTTTTATTTTTATGAGGCTATTTTAGTGTATTTTCTTCCCTGTTAGCTTTTTCAATTTATGTTTGTATATCTGACTAATAACGGATTTTTTACTTTATGTTGTTTTATTAAATATTCCTTGTTATTTACTTTTTTCAGATCGCCTTGCGGTTTCTCGCTCAAAGTTTCTCGCAGCTTTTAGTTCTTTTTTTCTTTTCTCTCACCGTTTAAATTTTCTTTTTTAACACTATTCTGTTTTTTACAATATGTGTTTCAGGTACTTCAAAAAGTAGTGCAAAGAGTTCATGGATATGACTGAACTAGAATCCGACATCGAGTTTGCTGACCACGACAACGTTGGTTGCAACTCGAATATTCCGTCGGATACCGAAAGTCTCCTCCTAAACTCAGATGGCGACGGACCCATAGTGAAACCGAGCTGTCGCACTGGATCGAGACGTCTAGGCAAACGTCGACGCCAGCGTCTACAGAAAAGACGGTCTGGGCTTGTACTAGGCACGATCACGGAGCAGCCTAGTAGTACCGCTGGCATTCCGCAGCGAGTTCGTTCCATAACTGGTAATAATCCTAAAATAACGACGAAAAAACCGCGTTCATACGTTCAGACCCTCGCCGAATCTTCGATCAAGAAATTTTGTGTTCGAGAGAACAATCCAGAAATCTCTCTTGATGAGGAGAAATTTGGTGTTTTCCGGCTCGATCTTAGTCGTCGAGTACTTGACGCGGCTAAAACTTTAGGGTTTGTGCCGCAGATGCTTGGGTGCTATTTTTCGGATGGTGTCTTCATTTGCAGGTGCAACAATATCGAAACCTACAAGTGGTTTTGTGATGAAGTCTCCAAAATGAAAGACATTTGGAGCGGTTGTAAGCTGTCGCTTGACGTCCCCCCAAAACCTCTTCTTTTACTAACATGGATTCCTGGTCCGCCTGAGGATCCATGTGTAGTAACTAGCAACATCAAGCTGATGAATCCAACTATTTCAATTGAGGGTTGGAAGGTTGTCCGTTGCAAACGTGAGGCGAATTGTCAATCGATTGTTTTCCGGGTTGACCAGAAATCCTTCGAGAGAATAACTGGTTCCGGTTTGTTTTTGCAATATGTTCTGGAGAGGATCTCTTTCAAGATTATCTCTGGTCCGTAGACAACTTTTATTCCTCTTTTTGCTTGACTGTACAATGCCTTGCATGCTTAAAATAAAACATATCAAATTGCAACATAGTAAGTCAGTTTCATTTGAATTAAGGAAGTTGCTTTCTGTAATGCATACAGATATTTGTCTAATTCAGGAACCGTACCTTCTTGATGGTGCTGTTTCTGGATTGAATTTAATTAACGACAGAATCTTCTGTAAGAATTCTGTTAATAAAACTCGAGCGTGCATTTTTATTGGTAATAATATTAATGCACAGCTCTTATCCACGAGTGTAGCTCGGCTGATCTTACGGCTGTATTCATTACTTTGATATCCGCTAATTCGTTCACTAAACTGGTTATTGCTTCAATTTATTCGCCGTATGACTCTTGTTCACCTTCTCTTTCTGAGAAACTCACTAATCTTGTGACATGGTCTAAGCATCAGCATGGTAATTGGTGGTGATGCTAATTCTCATCACTCGATTTAGAGCAGTATGAACAATAACCACAGGGGTTTTTCTCTGTTTATTTAAATTAAATTTTAGACTGGAGGGACGAATGATATTCTCTCCTCGGACCACAGGGGTATCTTGTTTAATGTTGTATAATATCTTAAAAGACCGCCTCTAAAAATACCGCAATAGTAAATTAACCCGGGCCGAGTGGGGACTTTTATCTTTCGAGCTAGGTTCTTTACTTACTCCACGGAGGATTTTTCGGTCGAGCATGGAGATTGAAGATCAAGCATCGTCACTTGCAATGGTAATTTCGTTAGTCTTCGAAAACTCGTGCCCTCTTATCGAAAAACTCGGAGCAAACCTTTCTGGAATTCGGACTTTAAAAAATTAAGAAAATTTGCTAGGAAACTGCAGAACAGAGGAAAAAAGTCTAAGCTCAGATTGATTGGCATAATTTATTGTTAACACAAAAGGAATATAAAAGAAGTTTAAGATCCGCTCAAAGGAGGAAATTCCTCTGTAAGAAAATTAACAGCCTTCTTCGAGAAAATTAACACCCTGTCTGCTGTCGCTGAACTCAATAAGGCTTTAGCCAAGAATAGTGTGCAGCTTACCTCTTTCCAGTGTGTCCAGCTTACCTCTTCCAACATGGAAATTGGTGAGCTGCTTCTTTTTGTTCGGATTTTGATGCTGACGAACTCACTTCTGTTGCAACTCCCGATTGAAATCAAAAGCTGATCAATCGTGATGTTTTGCACTAGAACCTGTTTTCCTTTGCATCTTGTAAGACTGGCGGCTCTGATGTTATTTTTACTGGTGAATTACCGTATGGCTTTCTTCACATTCAGGACCATTTTCGCCACGTTTTTCAAGCGTGCATTGCTTTTAGTAATGTTCGAAAATCTTTAAGCATGAGTAGGGTTATTTTTATTCCGAAGCGGAAAAGTCCGATAATACATACCCTAAGTCTGTTTGGCCTATTAGTCTATCCTCAACTTTTCTTAAAGCTCTGGATAGAATCGTCGACAGATTCATTAAACACCATTTTCGAATCATACCCCCACTCAGTAACATGCAACATGCTTACAGAGTTGGTAAATCCTGTGAAACCGCCCTACGTGAACTTGTAACCAGGATTGAAAAATCTCTTAATATTAAGGAGTTTCTTATGGGCACTTTGCTGGATATTGCGGGAGCGTTCGATAGCACTTCGATTGCTACGATCTTCTACATGTACCAATATTGGTATTGATCGCACGCGCACCGCATTATCTTATGGATTGAGTCCATGCTCAAGTCTCGCATTTTGGAGACTTAGATGGTTTGGATATTAGTTTCTGTCAAGTTTGCCAAAGCCTGTTCCCAGCGAGGTTTGCTCTCACCTCTGCTGTGGCTTGTGGTCATTAACGATTTACTTGTTAATCTGCAGCAATCTAGCTTCATTGCACAGAGTTACACTGATGATATTATTTTGACAATTGCAAACATCTTAGTGTCTTATCCGGCTTAACTCAACATGCCTTAACTATTGTGGAGGCATGGTGTGTTGAGAATAATTTGCACGTCAATCCGTCTAAAACTGATTTAATTGTCTTTACTAGGCGTATCACTCTTGATCTATCTACTGTTTCTCACTCTTGATTTACCCTTGAGGCTTTGAATATCGTTGTTAAAGACAAAAGTATTTTTCCGTATACAGATAGTAAAGCTATATATATTTAATATAATATATATAATTCTTTTAAAAAAATACCTTGACTGTCTCTAAACTCGTCAAAGACTACAAACATTTCATGAACCTTCTTTGTTTCAGCAATAAAATTACGGTCATGTCCATGTGGTGAGCGGCTCATTGTGACATCGTAGGCAATGATATCTCGGATTGTTTAGCCAAAACCGGTATCCAATTACCTTTAATTGGTTCTGAACCAACGAATCCCTTATATTTCTACTACGGAAAGGAAACTTTAAAGAACTACGCTTTGAAAGACCTAAGGCTTCAATGGCTTGAGACTTTTAGCTGTCGTAAGGCGAAGTACTACACTAAGAAGTCCAATTATATCCTTATAAAACCAATAATGGTGAACAAATACTTTTAAATAAGATTAAATTGAAAATTGGCATATGTATTTGTTTACTGACGTCACAAAATTGTGTGCAAATGTTCCTTATTTAGGGAAAGGAATTAAGGAATTTTTGATTTTATATTGTAATTTAATTGACAAGATCATTCCAGTCTAATTAAAATAAAAAAAAATATCCTATATTACGCAGAAACACAACCTATCCCTATGAAAATAATTTCATTAATGATTGTTTTTGTTTACCAAAATGGGATTTAACTATTTTTCTTGTTTGTTTTTGCCATTTGTACACGAGATCGGATTCAACTCTTAGGAAATCAAATCCGATATCTCTCTAAGAGAATTTTTGTGTTATTAAGTTCGTCGTCTGCGAGTTTTTTGCTAAAAGTTAAAAGGGGGCCTTTTTTTTGTCATTTTAGTTGATTTGATTGAAAGAGAGATCAGATTTAAATTCCTAGGATTTGAATCCGATCTCGTGAACACGGGTTTCTTTAAGCCTCCGGTTTCCATGTGTGTGTAAATTATAAATATTTTATATTGTATTTTATACTCTTCCTGATAATTCCCGCGTGTTTTTATTCAATTTATTTTCGTATAAATTCTAGTTACCTCTGTCACTCACACCAAGCGATTTTTGTTAGCTCGCTTATTTCGAATGTGAAACAGATGCAGTTTTAATATGATTAATAAGGGACACGAGTAGCGAAAATTATTGAAAGAAAAAAGAAAGAAAAAAAGAAAACTGGAAAATAATATTATTTTCTTTTGGCTTTTTAAAGAATCGTGATTTTGTGTCCAAAGTCTAGAGAGCAGACCTAAAAAAAATAATGGATTTCTTTTTGTTGTGTATATGATTGTCCTATACATTTTGAAATGTTAATATAAATTCCGTATGCCGCACTAAAATTTTGCTTTTTCATGAATAAAGTACTCGTAATTAATTTTATATACAACAGTTATAAAATATTTCCCCAGATGTCAGACACTTTAAATTAATTTAATTTAAATTATAACCAGAACTAAATTATTATTATTCAAATAAACCGTAAATATAACTAAGAAATATTAATGAAATAAATGTATTAGTAAATATTATAATTATTGATTATCGAATGATTAACACATTTTGTCCCTATAAGCGGGTTCCAGCTTAACTTACCAAACAATTGAATTTTGGATTTCTGCCAGAATTATCATGCTAAAAAAAATTGTCTGTAATTGTATAGTTTCAATATATCGCGCTAATTAAATGATTTTATCACACGAGTTCTCATCCGAGTTCAAGGTGCGTACATCATACAAAACATAAAAATTTTAGTGGAGAAAAGTTCACAACGATGAATGAAGTGAGTTATATGAGCTCATATATTTTAAACTCCAAATATAATTTCATCAGTATAGCTTCAATCGATTTATTTATAATTAGCTATAAATGACTATGATAAGCTATGAACTGTTTACAGGTTGGATAGTCGGCAACGACTCTATTCCAAAAACTGAATTTAGTGATCCTGGCTAAATTTATAGGTAAAGGTTCAACCAAAAAGGTAACCGATCCGATCCGTTCCGTTTTTTTTTGTCAAAATTAGAACTGTCAAACCCTAGGAAAAACTGAAAGACGAACCCAATGAACGGAGGGGGGAAAGTGGAACGGACACCAATAACAAATTTAAATTTATATTTATACATTATATATAATAATAATAACAGAGTTTTTAAAGGCCAATGCTGGCCCCTTACCGTGCCAACAATTTGGCGCTCCTACGGTTTCAATCCTGAGCATGGTCTTCATACTGTCTTAGACAATCTGAAGAGCCAAGTCGTTCTCTATACCGTGGAGCCATCGTCGCCTGCAACGACCTCTGTGCTTACCATATGGTGGCTCTCCTTTCAGAGATCGCTGCAAAATTCGTTCCGGATCAGCACACAGAACGTGACCGAGCCTGCTCTGATATCCTACTTTATATACAATATCGAGGATCTTTATCAGATCTCTGATCTCGGTATTGTATAGTGCTCGGTATCTACCATCTACTAAGCGTTTGGGTCGTGAATCATTCGCATGATTCTTCTCTTAAATATAAGAAGACTTCTGTCTTACTCCTACGTCAGAGCCCATCTTGAAACTCCATACATAACAACCGGCTTGATCAACGCTTTGTAAAACTTCAGCTTCACGGCACTTGATAGGCGTTTAGGTTTTAATAGTGGCCTTAGAGGATACAAAGCACAACTGCCTGCTGCCAGTCGCAGTTTAATATCCTCACCCACACTGTGATCGTGAGTGATAATAGAGCGCAAATAGTTGAGCTTCCTCATTCCCTTAAATGTTTAGTGGCCACTACTAAAATCTGGTGTGCCGTTGTCTCTATAACCAGAACGCTTGTATTTCGTTTTGAACTCTTTGATCAAATATTCCCTTTACTCCGTTTTATTCAGTTCAAACAGTCATATATTATCTGCATATGCAAGCACCTAATTCGGCTGACGATATAAATGTTGTGCGGAAGTTTTTCAGTTTTACGAAAGTTGTACTCCATCATGAGATTAAGAATGCTCAGACAGAGCATTTCCCTGCCGAACGCCCGAATTAACGGCAAAAACGATACCTTGTTCTCAACTTTAACACAGCATTGAGACTGCGTCACTATCATTAGACACAATCATACAAATTTTGTTGGCATCCCTAGATATTCCAGGGCAGACCACAAACTCTCTCGATTGATCGAGTCTGCCGGAAACAGTCCTCTCAATCAACCATACCATCTTGTTGAATCATCTATCGATAATAATATGCATTCAATAGGGGTTCTCGTGCGATGATTATTTTGATGATCAAATCACGCCCGTAGTAATCTAAACTAAAATTATTTTTCTTATGCACATATCGGATTGTTATCCCAAAATACTTTATTAAAATACAATTGATTTTCCTAAAAGTTCTTAAACTTCATAAATATTTATTTAGGCATTATAATATTCTAGGACTACCTAGGTATATATTTACATTTTATCGTCCTTCTCCCCAATATACCTTTATTATATGGTCGTAATGAATAATGTTACCATAATTACAAAAATATCCGATATTTTTAAATTCAAAAGCACTACTATAGGTATACCGAGTACGGTAAACACCCATTTAATCTAATTCGTTAGCTAAATAAGTAGCAGTCGAATTTTATAATTCGTTATCGAAAAGTTCGATTCTATTGAAATGGTTTCATAATATGTAATCGATTCGATACGTTTGTTTATTTAACTTAATACATGAAAAAACAGGAAAAAACAATTTTTGACAGTCAAATTATTCGATAAATTTCATAATAGACTCCCGATTTTAACGGCTGTATAAACTGCAAGCTCAAAGCCAAAACCAACAAAAATATTGACATTGGTTTGTTTGCCAGTATTGTGTTTTAAAGCCGATAACAATAATACCAAACTAAAAATTTATATATTAGCAGCGATAATTTTGAGTACTCATCATTCATTCCCCACCAGTACATTGGATCATTTTCCTGGAATGCCGGAATATTGGCGGCTTCGTTTTACGACACAGAGACGATGGAACTTCATGTTACTCAAGAAGGCATCGATTTACGTCCCGATTTTCCATATTTGCATAATTTATTCCGTCAATTCCAACCTAATTATGTATGTATTTCGGGAACGAAACCATTCATAAAGGAAGTAGCTGCACTAATGAAAATCTCTTCTGAAGATGACAAACAATTTCAAACAAAATTCAGCATCACATCAAACGTCGCTGTATTTTCTAGAGATGAAAAATCAATTTTCAAAAATCGTCGCCGTGTCATGGATTTACAATTACCCGGAATGACCCATAATTTAACCGATTCCGAACGATCCTATTTCTTAGAAAGTGTAATCCCATTAAAACAAACTCTCGTTGTACACTCAATTGGAAATCTACTTCACTATTTGGATGTTAATTACAAACGTATTTTATTGTGTGAGTCGAAACCCGTGGTCACAGACGTCCGAGTGTTTGTTATGGAATCACAGCTGGTAGTCGATAAAACAACATTTGATGGGCTTCAGATATTTTCGTCAAAATATCATCCTTCTGGATTTAAAAAAAGTGATCGTGTGACCAATGATTTTTCATTGAATACCTTACTAGGCAGAGAGTGTTGCTCCGACATCGGACGACTATCACTTAAAATAATTCTCGAACGACCTACGCGGGACCTAGTGGAACTTAATTTACGATATGCCACTATCGAATGGTGCATTCAGATGGAAAATCAAACAAAATTAGCTAGTTTAAAGCAATATCTAAAAAAAATTACCAATTTGAATACAATTTTCAGTAAAATCATGATCAACAACGGGACACCCTCCGAGTGGAAAACATTTTTCATATGCCTTTATAATGTGCGCAAAGCATGCGAAATCGTACAAGATCTTGATGAAGAAAAAATTACCTCGACAATTCTGCACGATCTATATAAAATCGTTAAGGCTGAGGATGCAACGCTAAATCAAGTGCTGTTCTTAATTGATCGCGTATGCAATATCGAGGAGTCGATGGCCCAAAATAAATTCACTGTGCAACATGGGCTGGATCGGGAATTAGATCGTAAAAAACTTGAAATTGAAAATATAACCACAACCTATTCAAATTTAATCCAAAATCAATTATTCCAGTTCCGTGATGACGTTAAAGAGGTTATTTACTATCCTGGATTCAAGTTTGTTGTCGGGATCCTAAACTGGGACACAGAATTGAATCCAAATTCATACGAAACGGACAACATTAGCTATATATTCATGGCGAATGACACTGCTGTATTTAAAACGGATTTGTGCTACGAAATGGATAATAAACATGGCGCTTTGTTTATGGATATTTGTGAACACGAGAAGCGGATGTGTGGACGCCTGGTAAATATAATCTATGAAAATTTATCCGTTTTGCAAGGAACGATTGATTTGTGCGCAAAATTAGATTGTCTGATGGCAATGGCACTCGTTTCGATGACACAAAAGTATGTTCGACCTGAAATAAGTAGCGAGAAATGTGTTGAAATATTAGAAGCGCGGCATCCACTCATCGAGTCTGTATACGATTTTGTACCAACTGATGCTGTAATTACGCGAGACAATTACTTGACGATTTTAAATGCGCCAAATGCGAGCGGTAAAAGTGTTTATATAAAAACCATTGGGCTGATTATTTTTATGGCTCACGTTGGATGTTTTGTACCTGCAAAATCAGCCAAATTATTTTTGTTAGACGGAATATATTCGAGCATATATACACCTGAGTCAACGTATTATGGCACATCGTCGTTTCTTTGGGATTTGCAACAATTAAGCAGATCTCTCATAAATAGCTCAACCAATTCTTTAATACTGTTGGATGAATTTGGTAAAGGTACAAATGTCGAAGAAGGTAGTGCTCTATTAATCGCTTCATTAGAAAGTTTAATTTCACGTGGCGATCTGATGCCAATCACAATACTGGCGTCCCACTACCATAATATAAACCAGAAATTAAAGAATAAGAGTTATTCGAAAATAAAAACAGTCGAAATGATATGCGATGAACAAACCCACATCACAACATCGACATATCGGATAATAGATGAAAATCCGGGTACCAAAGTGCTCTCAGCAACAAATACGTTGACTGCAACTAAAGAAATATTAAAAGCAATTTTAGATGATTCAACATGTCAATCGTTTACACTTGGAGATGAATCGAGCAAATTGTCTGGGGACCTGCTGCACCAACAAAGGGTTAAATATTCATTTGATTTGCTAAAAAAGTACTTGCAGTTCGGATCGGTTTCTGAAGAAGATGTCTTCAAATAAGTCCATGTCTTTGGAATTTAATTATTTAAATGATGATTTTTTTTACTTGAACATAGAGAATTGTAATTATATAATATAGACCCGAACTAAAATAAAATAGTGTTGGGAAATATGAAATAAAAAAAAGGTGAATTATTATGTTGCAGTTTATTTTTGTTAAAACCGCAGATAGACCATTGCCACAGAATTTGTTTAGTAGTTTTGTATCTAATTTGATAACATTCATAAAAATTTGTTACTTACTTGCCATCGTAAAAATAATTCGTACTAAGTTGATTAAATGTTCTATTTACATCAACTCCTTTTAAAAGATAGTTCTTTAAAATAATTATTTACCGAGCAAATAGCGCAGTGGGCCTACCCATCGTTCATGTTATTTATTTATTTCTATTCGACGGAATTTTTAAGTAAAACTTTGTAATATTTATTATGGTTGTATTGAAAGTTTTTTGGATATTTGTATGTTGTCGGGAACTAAACTGATAAAAAACATTGGCTGCATTAATCAGAATCCTACCTGATATTGACAAACAGTTCCAAAAAGCTATAGTCCAAAATTCAGCATCACAATGCTATGGAGCTTATTGGTTGGGCTCTAGATATTTTCGTCAAAATATTTAGATTTAAAAAATCACGATCAAATCACCATTGACTTTCATTAAATACCTACTAGGCAGAGAGTGTTGCTTCGATATCAGCCGACTATCAAACTTATCCTGGAAAAAATACGCCACTATATCAAATGGTAGTATTAGATGGAAAATCAAATTTCACTAATCTAAACTAATATTTAAAAATGTTTACCAATTTAAATATATTTTTCAGTAAAATTATGATTGAAAACAGGAAACCCTCCCAATGAAAACACTTTTTGTATCCCCCTATAATGTGCGCAAAACATGCGAAACCATACAAGATCAAAAAAAAAATACAAAGACTACAAAACGTATAAGAAAAAATTACGTCGATAATTCTACATGATCTATATATAAAATCGTTAAGCATGAAAATGCGACACTAAATCAAATGTATAAAATATCGAGGAGTCTATTGCCTAAACTAAATTTATTGTACAATATGGGCTGGATTGGGAATTAGATCGTAATCAACTTGAAATTGAAAATCTGGCCATAACCACCCATAACTTATTTAAATTTAAAACACGATTCTTTATTTATAAATATTTAGGAACGTGCGAAACGGAAGTGTGCACTGAGAAATATAATCTAGGGAAATTTATCCGTTTTGTAGAAAACGATAGATTATGTGCAAAATTAGATTATCTGATGGAAGTGGCACTCGACTCATTTCGATGATAAAATATTATGCTTGACCTGAAGCAAGTAGCGAGAATTGCACATAAAGATTTTGCATTCCTTGCAATTATGATTTTTTAATACGGCATATTCAATATATCCCGCAAAATATGTTGTTGCCATTTCATTTATAGTAGGTTCTCGTATTCCTGATTCCTTATTATTATTCGTCATAGTGTCTTCTGAATCAGAATCATCAAACTCAAATTCGTTTGGAACTTCGTCATCTTCTGAATCGCTGGTTGAACCCGAGTTATCTTTTATATGGACAGCACCTATTTTAAAGATGTTGAACAGTTTTAAAACAGTTAATTAAGTTTTATTTACATATGGGTAATGTAAATTTTTTTTTAATTTTGTATACCTGGCAAAACTGGTATTAGACTATTTGGTATTAAATCATTAAAACTGTAATCAATGCCTTCGGGATTTAAAAAGTCTGGAATTGTAATTGGTTAATTATATATAAAACAGCGTGCATTGAGAGCATTCCATATTCAAAATTACGGAACAATTCGATGTCTTGTGGACGTAGTATCTGGAGCAATGATGTTGTAAAAGCACATTTGTTTCAGATTTGTGTGTAGGCGAAATACAGATGGATTTTTCTCATACGATCCTCGCTTGTTTCTTACTTCTTGTAACGGTAATTTACGAATATTACAAATTATAAATTTGTGGTAATTTTGAGCAGATATTTTCGTATTTTGTTTTTTTTTTGCGTATCCATTGAATATAAAAAATTAAATAAACACATTCAAATATAAGAGAAACAATGACAAAATTGTTGTTTTTGTATTCGTTTATTTTTGTTTCTATATTCACCGCATAGAAATGCAGTTAAAACAGGAAATAAAAATACACTAACCTGACGTTGTAGTAGACATTTTTGTTTGTACCAATACATGAAAATATCAAATGTGAAATAAAACATTCCTAGACGCATTTAGCAAAGACTCTGAAATAACAATTTCTTATTTTAAATAAAAAACTTTTATTTTTGATTTTATAGTTTAATTCTTCCTTATGCGCGATTTACACGTTCCAACAATTTTTTTCCAACATTTTTTGTAGACATTCAGAGCTACACGCAATAGAAAAAATGTGTATGCGATAAAAAGAGATACGCATAATACAAAAATGGCGTCGTGCTATAATTTTTTGTCGGTGTCAAATTACAATAAAACTTTTGACGGGTAATTTTGGTGCACAACGCTCTTTCTTGTAGCTATATTTCTTTTTCTAAAACGAAAACAATGAATAAACAGTGAAATCCTTGCCGCTCATGGCTATTTCGGTTTATTTATTGGTTTTGCGCTATAAATATTTGACAATAAAAAAAAAATCGCCATTTTAATTGTGTTTGTTGCTATAAAATATACTCGGGTCGAGTGTATTTTATAGCAACAAATTTTATTTTTATGGAAACAAATTTAAAAAAAAAAGAAAATAAGTCCAACAAAATTTTGTTTGTTTATATGTTTGTTCTTGTCTTTCAAATAAATTTCGCGATATACTAATCTCTTCATTTTTTGTTGGCCAACATTGTTGGAACGTGTAAATCGCGCATTATGCGCGATTTACACGTTCCAACAATGTTGGCCAACAAAAAATGAAGAGATTAGTATATCGCGAAATTTATTTGAAAGACAAGAACAAACATATAAACAAACAAAATTTTGTTGGACTTATTTTCTTTTTTTTTTAAATTTGTTTCCATAAAAATAAAATTTGTTGCTATAAAATACACTCGACCCGAGTATATTTTATAGCAACAAACACAATTAAAATGGCGATTTTTTTTTATTGTCAAATATTTATAGCGCAAAACCAATAAATAAACCGAAATAGCCATGAGCGGCAAGGATTTCACTGTTTATTCATTGTTTTCGTTTTAGAAAAAGAAATATAGCTACAAGAAAGAGCGTTGTGCACCAAAATTACCCGTCAAAAGTTTTATTGTAATTTGACACCGACAAAAAATTATAGCACGACGCCATTTTTGTATTATGCGTATCTCTTTTTATCGCATACACATTTTTTCTATTGCGTGTAGCTCTGAATGTCTACAAAAAATGTTGGAAAAAAATTGTTGGAACGTGTAAATCGCGCATTATTGTGACAATTTTTATTTTTGATTTTTTCGGTAAATCGATTTCGACTTGCGTCTTCCTCAGTACCTTGTTAACTATTAAATATTCTTAAAAATTACTGTGCTTATATAGTGTTAGTATTTTATTTTTCTATGATCAGGTTGTATATTTTGTTTGTCTTTGTGTTTATTTTGTCATTCATAAGTTTGTCGTTGTCTTTGTTTTTATATATTTCAAGTTCTTCTAATCTATCTATCTTCTATAGATTAGAAGAACTTGAAATATATAAAAACAAAGACAACGACAAACTTATGAATAGATTAGAAGAACTTGAAATATATAAAAACAAAGACAACGACAAACTTATGAATGACAAAATAAACACAAAGACAAACAAAATATACAACCTGATCATAGAAAAATAAAATACTAACACTATATACATAAGCACAGTAATTTTTAAGAATATTTAATAGTTAACAAGGTACTGAGGAAGACGCAAGTCGAAATCGATTTACCGAAAAAATCAAAAATAAAAATTGTCACAATAAGGAAGAATTAAACTATAAAATCAAAAATAAAAGTTTTTTATTTAAAATAAGTTATATAGTGACAAAAGATTACACAAAAACATTAAAATGAACAACATTCATTTAAACTCAACAATTTCTTGTAGTATTGATAGTTGCCGCATACGCTCTTATGTCGCTTCAAAACTAGTAGTGTCATATTCTATATATCGTTATTCAATGACGAAACCTCGGCCTTACGAATTCCAATTTTTTATACCGAACCTCACTGAAACCACAGAAAACAGAATCCTATATTTAGTAAATTAATTTATCTATGCTGAAACGAACACATACCTCTCAACTCAAGAACGAATTAAAAAATTATGTGCACAGAAAAATATAGTAAAAAAGTTTAGTTTTTTCGATTTCAAATATTTTTTAGCCTCATTCCTTTTTATCCTTTTTGTTACCAATCTTTTCGTTTTTGGTTGGTTATTTGGTCAAATCTTCTATTTTTTCTTTAGTGCAATTAACGAGTTATATCAGAGCCACCTATATATACAGAGCCGTAAGGATCAGCCATGTTTTTTGTCGAGCTTTTTCTAGAGGAACTACTTTTTGCATTATCCCATAAGAATCAATGTAAAAATGACCATTTTCGAATTACTTTTCATTAATGAAAAGTTAAATCTTTCATTTGGATAAACACTTTGTGGAATTTATTCTATATTGAAGCATCACATATCTGAAAGTCAGAACCTTAAATCTTTTATTAATTTAATAAATATTAAATGAAAATAAAATATGAATTTATCATATTTTTGTAAACATGAATTTATTTGAATGTGTAGGTCAAATAAATAAATAAAACATATTATATTGTCATCCTTTCGATCGATAATTTTGTCTCTTTTTCAAGAATTAAATCTCACACTATTTCTTTTCTAAAGGCTTGTACACGAGTTAGGAAATATTTGCTAGGAAATCATAGCCGATCTCTCTCCCAATCAAATCAACTAAAATGACGAAAAACACGCCCCTTTTTCTCTTCTTTGAGTTGAAATATATTTAACTTTGAGCAAAAAACTCGCAGATGACCAACTTAATCACACAAAAATTCTCTTAATCACACAAAAATTCTCTCAGAGAGAGTTCGGCTATGATTTCCTAGCAAATATTTCCTAACTCGTGTACAAGCCTTTAATTTCGCGTTTTCTATTACGATCGCGGCATGCTTGAATAAAGCCTCTATTCCATTGTGAAAAATTTACTGCCAACATTTTTTTGTTGCCATAATGAAAGGAGAAAGAAAAGAAAAAATTCCATTAGTGTGACAGAGATAGTAGTTTTTTTATTTTTTATTTTATAGCGAAACTTTTATGGTTACGTTTTGACTGCTTCTGTAACATAACCAACAAATTTCATAATTTTTTTTATGTCTAGAGTGCGAATAATTTTATTCATTTATTCATATGCTATTACATAATAAATAATTTATTGTAATATAATTAATAATAATAATAATAATAATTTGTTATTATAACGTCTGAAATATTAAAAAAAAATGTACAACAAAATAACATTTGACCATAAAAATATCCAAACATGTGTGTGTGAAAAAAATTTCGTATCCGCACACAATTTTTATGTCGATGTGTGTAAATGTTGCCATAAAAAATACTCAACTTGATACTTTTCTATAATAAATTATGGCAACACACTAACACAAACACATTTTTCTCTCCAGTAAAATTTTGCTGATGAAGTTTTTTATTTCTTGCACCACCAGCAAATCTATATTTTTATCCCATTTTGGTTTTACTGATAGCAAATTTTTCACAATGGAATAGAGGCTTAACGCATTATTCTATTGCCTTTTATACATTTGAAAATGTATCACCACATATTTCTATTTCGTTACCTTGTAGCGAATTCGGGAAAAGGGATAGAGTACAAAATTATTCTAATAAGTGAATGGAGATCGCAATAGAAAAAAATCAAAATTGGATTTACGAACTAGCGTAAAATTTAAAAAGAGAACATAAACATCGATCAATAGAAAAAAATTGTGATGTTGACAACTTACAACATATCATAGGGAGTTCTAATAACAGCTGCACAATTTATTTAGAACCATAATTATGCACTAATGCGTAACAAAACTTTACCAAAATAAAATAGAACCGTGCCAGAAGAACTGTGATAGTCATGGTGTTCCATTTATAATCTAAAATCCAAAATTTACGTTGATATTGAAGTGAAATTAGTTTGAGATTTATTCAAGCAAAATCATGCAGCTTTTATTGAAATACCCTTTAAATATTTTATATTATTCACAAAAATATAATTCAAAAGGAAACATAACCACACTTTTACTATTTTCTCTTTTCGGCTTGCAGTTTAATTTTATTGCGTTGGCATTTGTGTGTATTTATATCAATTTAATGGAGAAATATTTTTTTTCTATAAATTTTATTAATAAATGTCACAAATATTAAACAACTTCTTAGATCAGGTTTTTAATCAATTATAAAATGATAATTGTACATTCTATTTCAAAGTTAAAATACTTAATCCATCGACATTTTCATTGAAAAATATCGCACCGAAAAAAATTTAATTTTTCATATGTTTTGCATGGAAAGAGTTTTTTCGTCAATTTTAGTTCCTCTAGAAAAAGCTCATTTTTTAACCTTAGGGCTCTGTATATATAGGTGGCTCTGGTTATATCTCTCAACTTCATTAACATTGAAATTTTCTTTATTTTTCATTCATCCTGTTTTCTATTATGAAGAAGAAGAAGAATTGTTTAGTTTTGCGATGAATTTATTTATATCTTTATAACATATAACTGAAATTACTGAATTAATCCTAAAAAACATATTTTTTTACCAACCAAATTTTCAATTCCCCATATAATCCCACTTTGAATATAATTGTGAAATTTGGAATCCCAAAATCAATTATCATGGTGCAAGTTATTTTTGTTAAACCCTCACGAGTAAATCACAAAACTGGTTTAGAAATTGTGATATAAAGTCATATATGTACATTTATTATACTTACTTGCCGACTTTTGTTATCTCAGAAAGTAAAATAAAGTTTGTTCATTAGTAAATTTAAAAATTAATTTTATTGCATTTTCGAATTAAATTAGAAATAAATACTACACTAAGGTTTAAAAAATTGCCTAACTCAGCGCTACTCGCCACAAAAACAATACAATTTCATTGCATAATCGTCTATGCAATAACTTTGCTTGCCGTACAAATTTGTCCTACTAATCGTACCCGTCAGTGTATTATTTCCATGTGGATGAAGCCGCACCGTACCTTCGAATTGGCCTTGCCCTGGTTTCGTAACCAAATGTACCGTAATATCAGAAAAATGCTTTTTGTTCAAACCCTTGGTGATATTAAAATTTGTTTTACCCAATGTAGCCTCTTTGATCGACATCAAATAGAGTGTTTGACATTGTGGATATTTGTTAAGCATTGCATTTATTTCCTTGACCAGAAATCGGGCTGACTTCTGTACATTTGGATCGATTGTCGACAGTACTTCTTTTTCATGGCACGTACACCAATGTGCATCAATCCCAGATGATTCACACGTTCTTGTTGGTGGAATCGGCAAAAATAAACTAATCCCGCGTGGCATTAGTTCCATATTTGTCAATTGCTTTGTGCGCAATTTAATTGCTACTTCGGATAGTACGCTCGTATTAACCAAGTCCCTAAATGTTTCATACAAATCAAAATGCGTCGTCAATCGTTTTCGATTTTGGTTTATATGCGCTACTGCCAGGGGATATTTTTCGCGAAATAATTTTGGTAGTACCATAAATAAAAATGGTTGCCGCTCTTCCATCATACCTTGATATGTATTTCGAAATGAACCCCATCGTATTCCATGGTCACTCATCAAAAATAATACTGTATTGCTCAGTGTGTTATTCAATTCTAATTTTAGTAAAAAATTGCTTAAATCCCCATCGATTAACGATGGCATATTAAAAAAGTCATGGCTCATGGACGAGCTCCAGAAGAACGAAAAGTATGGTAAACCTTTTAAAGATGTTAAAAATTTATTTATATAGTCCATGAGCACATCGAATGGACGTTTACTTCCCAAGCACATGTATACGTTCATTTTCTTTTGGGTGGCTGTATGTTTCTCCAGCTCACGGAATATTGGTCGGGTATAATAGTCCGTTGGCTGCTTGTTAAATCCACCACGAAAATAATTAAACAGTCCTAAGTATCCAATATCTTCTGCAAAAGTTGTGTAGTATCCAGAATCCGCATAAGTTTTCCATATAAAATGACAATTATCAAACGTTGATTTCTTTTCATCTTCCAGGCATGAATCGGTCAGCTCTTTGGTATCGAATCCAGTTAGTGCCGGTATTAGATTTGGATATGTATTGTCACCAACTTTATTGTACCCGTAGAATTCTATAGCGTTTAGTTTATCGATCAGTAGTTTATGAGATTTCTTGAGCTGACGACGAAAATTTAGCCGGGATAGACTGTCCAACCCCAGAACTAGTATGTTCAACTTATTATTACTATTAGTACTAGTAGTATTGTTATCACTTATGTTAAATTTATCTTTGATTGGCACAAAAACTAGAAAATCTTCAAAAAAATTTGTATGATTTTCATAATGACATGTAACTTTTATAAACTCGTTATTCTCACTAGACACGGTCTCACCGAATTTTACAGATTTCACTGTCCCTCCAAATTTATTTTTATTTTCCGTATCCCGCACAAACGATTCATACGTACATTCCAGTTTATTGATATCAGTTACATTATACAATTTTTCTATTTTGGTCAAATTCGTAATGATCCAAAATGATCGTTCATCTGAATCGATTAATGATTCTCGGCATTTAATTGGTGTCATTTTCTCCATGTACGAGTTAATAGATGAGCTTGTCACCGGAAAACTTGGCATCTTACATCCTATGGTATTTACAAAATATGCCTTTTCATTATCTGCGGAACCATTTTCGGTACCTAGCTTTTGTATGTGTATATCAAAATAACGACTTTCGCCACTGTACAATTCTATGTGCTGTATGTAATTGCCTATGGTTGAGAATTCCATGAGATAAACAAGAAATCCGATTAAAAATATTAGCATGAATACATATTTGCATCGATGCTTTTTATTAGAATATGTTATTTTTGGATTATACAGGTATTTGTAACCATAGTTATTTTTAGTTGGTTTCATTGCAGTGCTGGATCCTGAAAATAGAAAAAGAAATAAGCAAGGTTATTAGAGTTTCGTGAAACAATGTTTCTAAAGAACATTGGAATTAATTGATGATAGCGAAACCGGTTAAACACTTCGATTGGAAATATATGTACAATTTGAAGGCAATTTGGAGAAAGTATTACACCTGTATAGTTATCAGTGCGCTTATCGCAAAATATTTATATTTGGCTGATACATTTATTTTCACACGAACTTTACTTGACTCCTCTTTTACCTTATTGATCTTTCTACTCAGGCAGATCTTAAGTTTTAGAATTTTGTATAGTAATTAGAAAATAAACATATATGTATTCAATAGTCGGGACGAAATGTCATTCGAAAGTATTTTTTTCATTTTTCCTAAAAAATGTTCACTGTCAATTTGGAATATTAGTCTTCCAAAGCCACCTATATAATTACATAATATATCGGTGGTAACGTCGCCTCGTTTTTCGGCAAATTTTTTGAAAATCTTTATTTCATTCAATTTTCTAATCAATAGTTTTCGCAGAACTATAATTCAAACTCAAATTTTTCATATTTACGATTTTAAATCCAGCGCTATAAGTAATATTCAAAGTTATCGAAGCGTATATTATATATGTAGGTATTTTATCTGGTGTTACAGAAACTTTAAAATTTAATTAAGAATCGCATATTGTTTTACACTCACTCGTTAGTTTCGACTATCTCAAATTTATATTTGTTAACCAATTAAATTTCGATTATTTTGGGAAAAGGGATTGATTTACGGGTTAAAGGATGTCTACTCGGATTATAGTATGGTCTCCGATAAACTGGATCATGAGTTAATAGTAAAGACGTCGGGTGTTCCCAAAGCAGTCATTTAGGTCCCTGTTTATTCAGGTTCTTTAGATAAATGTATGCCTGAAAAACAATAAGACATAAAACCAACAGGTTATTAATGACATTTTTGGAGAACAATATCATTTTCATCCGGAAGTCAAACAAATCCATTCATCGATTTGTTTTTATGGTTCAATCACGCCACCAGTACAAAATGGATACACAAATGGATAGGTTTTTCGATGGTTTCTCTTGGGTTTTCAAATCCCCAGATGCGACGGTTTTGCTTTTTTAAGTAGCCAGAAAAGTAAAAGTGGGCTTTGCCACTGAGAATGATTTTGTATCCTTGTTGCATTTACAAGACATTGGTCTTCACTATTTCACTATTTCAATGCATTGAACATGCGTATAGCGTTTAACTTTCATTAACTGTATATAATTTTGACGTATCGAATGACAACATATGACATTTTTTACAATTTATAGACATCTAAAATTAGGATAATATGTTGAATAATAGTCCTTCTTATTCTGTCCATCTTCTACATCTAAACAGCAAACGTGCTGCGGTTACAATTGTGTAAAAGCTGCAGTAAATTTCTCCTTGCGGAAAGAAACCGCACCTCTATTTCACCAACGAGTACGTTTCAACTTTACACTAAAGATTGTCAATTGTTAAAAACTTTTACAAATACAAATTTTTCGTTTCCGTATTAGACCTAATGTTACTGTCAATTATTTGACAATTTTTGTATGTTCTCTAGCTAAGAAAAATTGTTTTAAATATTCGGGCCTAAAATTAAAAAAAATCATTAAAATAAATTATTTCGATGCGAATTTTAATATTTTAATAAATAAAAAAGTTTGCCTAGATCGGGTAAATATTTTAATATTCAAAGTGACTTTACGACTAAGCCAAATTGAAATGATACCAAATAAAGCGCCTCCAATCCAACAACTACTACATATGCTTTCATTGATGTGGCAATGCATCACAATACCATGGAGTTAATGTTAACATGCTAGTTACACTATGTACACTATCTTAATTTTTGTATTAAGTTTTTAAAGTGGTCCGACTCCACAGGCAAAGGGCCTCTAAACAAATTCTTTTTATTCCTAAAACCGCCCATTAGACTGGAGTTAGGAATTTGCAAGGCTGTACACCGTTTTACGTATATATATATACGAGTACCGTCGATCCGTTGTCGTTCACTGTTATGCATTTTACTAAGTAATTTATCGTTAAGCTTGTTAGTGGAGACGAAGAGGCCAGTACGTTGTTGTTAAACGTAGGAATAGCGACGCCTATAAAGAAAGACACTTACTTATTCCCTTCGGTTAGGAGTGTTAGCAGACCTCCCACTGATAATACAAATAAATTCGAAATAAAAGGTAATTGCGTGTTGCTTATTCTACTTCTTTCTTGTAAATTATCTAGTCTTTAGAACTACTATCATCTAAAATTAGAGTTCAAAGTAGAAATAATTAATAATATTAGATGATGTTCGATCATGTAATTTTGCGTGAAACATTGTCGTAAAATCGATTCAATCTATAAAACAATCAATTTTATTACACAATTTTAAATCTGAAAATCTTTGATTATTTAGTAATTGGAACCCATAAAAATCATTAAATCAAGGCCATTCACTGCACGTTCCATGCAAAGGAGAGTCTTTAGAATTTTCAAACTACCGTACTCTTCGGATTGATGTAGTCCACCAATATTCAAAGGCAGTGTCTCATGGGCCAATATTTTCAGCTAACCATTTTATTTCAATGTCACTGTTGTCAGGCTCAAACATAGTTTCATCTATTAGAGACGAGTTCAAACTTTGTTCTACTCTTAGTTTTTTAAATATTTTATTGAATCGTAAAAACCAGGTAAGATTTGAATTTAAAAAAAAATATGATAGAATTATTTATATTTACATAGATTAATTTTGCATCAAGTAGACACCTAGTAAATATTAACATTAGTTAATTAAATTCATAACCAAATTATTATAGAATCCATTAAAAAGTTCACCCATTCACTACACGATTAACACTTTACGAGTACAAGTACTCGTACTAAAGTACTTGTTATTGGACTACCACATGGGCTACAAGTTAAGCTTTTTGTAAACTTCTCCTACCATTTTGTAACAGCTCCGCGAGATTCGATCGCTGTTATAGATATTACTGCCCTTCACTAGGTGCGGTTGCCTGATTCCGGCTATGTCTCGTATAGGCAGCAATTTAATTTAACCGCATTATTATCACTGAAATAAAGCACATTTTTGACCTCGTCCTTCAATTCCCGCCCGTTTAAATAGATTATTTTGAATTATTGAATCTCAATCAAACGGGTTATATATCATATAAACGGGTTATATTATAATATTCGTTCCTCGTCCAGTGATAAAAAATCATCAATCCAAAAATAACCGGCCAAGACATTCAAACAACCCCGTTTTATCAATCGTTTTCTTCCACTGGGTGGATCATATAGACAACTGCCATACGCGCAACCAAATCAAGAGCAATATTTTTTTTACTTCACTGTAAGACGATACAATTTGTAAACTTTGCTATTGATTGATGCAGTTGTGCCTTAATAAAAAATTGGATGGGTGTAATAAAAATAGGCTTTTGGTTTATTAAAAATTGGCGTTCGATCCTATCTCACCATATTTGTAAACTAGCTTTAAATAACACTTCTTTGCCGAAAGCTCCCTTAATTTTCTTAAAAAGTACAATAAAATCCTTTCATTCCATTCTTCATTCCACACTTCTCCAGTGATTTCCTCGGGTGTAAGAAGTTCACTTGTTGTTTGTGAAGTTCCACGATATAAATAGCTCCTGTTAAATTGTTAATCTAAAATGTAAGTCGTCGATATTTTAGATTAACAATTAAACGTAAGTACATATATACATCTATTGTGATTATATAATTTAACAAATAAAAATAAATCACTGTTTAAATACTTTTAATCATTTGACTTACACTTATAAACAAAACCACGTCTTGTCACTTAAAAATTATTCACATTATTTTAATTAAAATTCTTTAACAATCACTTTTGAATTATTATGCAATTTTACGTTTTAAATAAATAGGTATAAATTCCTCTTAAGAGCACTTGTAATTTTGTATAGTAATCCGATACTTTGGATTTAATTAAACTTGTTGTGATTAGCAATACATTTCGTTTAACTATTTAAAATTTTAGACCACTGATGATCTATTGACTTAATTTTTACGTATACATAATTTTATTTTACAAATGTTTATATTTAAACTAATTACTTCCTATAGGGTTAGTAGGCCGCTTATTTGCTTAATTTTCGTTTTAAATTTGTCTTTAAATTAAATATTTTTATTGCGAATTTGAATCCAACAACCGTCATTGTTCTGGTGAAAACACTTTCTTTCTATTAAAATTGCAATGTCACTGAAAAAAAACGCTGTGAGTTAATTACTAATTTTGCTGAGTAAACCGAAAATTTTAAATATCACAAAGTAATTTTAAAATAAGTATGTCCCGTGTAAAAAATTGCAGTGTAAGATTTGCAACAGATTCTTGATTATGGAAAAATTTGAGGAGTAATTATTAAACGGGTTTCAATTTTAAAATTGAACAATATACTAAGTAGAATTTACAAAGCTTATTTTATATTTATATACCCGTTTTGATATTTGCACTGTACTTAGTAAAATGTTGTGTTAAAAATAATCGAAACACAACCGAAAACACGTCCAAATTGTTGTAGCTGTGAATTTTAATCAGTGCAGTATGGAGTATCTATAGAGGAGTACGTATAGAATGTATGGAGTATGTATAGAATCTTTTAAATTGTTTATTTTTTATTTCAGATATATTAATCAAATTAAGGCTTTCTTAATTTTAGCAACGTTTCTGATGTCAGTGACCCAACCAGCTGTTCCCAATAATCAGCGTTTTCGCCTGAAAAAATTTTAATGTAAGTTTAAATTTTAACATAAACAAAATATTAAGAACTTAACTAATTTAAACATAATATTTCTTCCTTTTTTTATTGTTGCAGTTCAAACAACTATGTAACTTTTAATTTTTTAACAATTTTAATTTGTTTTACAGACTCGTAACCAGCTGATACTAAATCAAAGACACATCTGGAAAGCGATAAAACATGCATTGGGAATGTTACTATTGCGTATGAAAACCCGCTGTTTGATTATCTGCAAGCGATAATTAAATTGTTATTAAATTTAGTAAAAGAATATTGTGAAATTCACAGAGCTGCGTAAATATTACAATCCGTTTTTACTAACCTCAATTTTGAATTTATTAATGCTTAGTAACTAACATCCAATTTTAGTAAATGCAGCATATCCACAAAAAAATAAAAAAAATTAATTTACTAATTGAAATGTTTTATTTGAATAGCCTTATTGTCAGTATTTGAAAAGCGCTTAGTTGGCTCAAAAATGACTCAATTTTTGGTAATAATTACTAAGCTTTTTATTGAAGAACGCAAATTTTTTTTTTCAGAGTAGCTCGGGATCAAGGGCCTCAATAGGCTAACGTCAGGGGCCTGCAAATTTGTCAACTGCCTAAGTTTCGGTGAAAATTCTTTCTATACAAATTTCAAAGTAATCCTTCTTCGGAATCAAAATGATGAAATTCAATGTGTGATGGGAATAGAAATAATATACCAAAATGATCATTGAATAATGCTTCTGATTACCGCCAACTGAAATATAACATAGCTTTTTTAAATAATTAACAATAAAAATAAAAAATATTTTAATTTTTAAAAAAAATTAAGGAATTTATTTAAACATTTTTATTCACATAAATAGATAAAATGGATCAAAAATATATTAAATAATTCTGACGTATTGTGCATTACACGTGTCTACAAGGAGGTTAATTTTCGTTGCTCAGGAAATATTGCAGGATTATCAGGAGATAAGCATTCTCTGTAAAATGCGAATTTATTAGAGCCGTCAATCTGGATGTAATTTATTTTTATCTCATTAAAATGTTAATCTTAATTTAATTTATAGAGTTTCGCCTACTAGTTTCGACGGCTATATTGTTTACCTATAGTACGCAAAGGAAAAAATGTAAACAATAGTAAATTTATAATATGTAGTGATATTTCATTTGACCAAGGAATTGGAATTGGAATTTGGAATTCAATTTTGGTCAAAAGAAATAACCAGATTGTTACTGTAAATTAGCAAATGAAATGTCACTAATATTGTTTTCTTTTTTCTTCCCTCGCCTACTATAGGAAAACGATATGCGTAGTAAAATAGTAGGCGAAAGTCATAGTAGGGTCACTGTATTTTAACACAAGGATGTTATATAAATAAAAAACCTTTTAAACATCTGAAGTAGGTTTTAAGTTTTCGTTGGTTTTTTTTTCGATTGCAATACTTTATCCTTATTACGTAAGAGTGACAAAGTAAAAATAATAATTATGAAGATCGGTTTGTCCTTTGCCAATTTGCTTTTATTACTTGCGAAAATTAGGTAATGAAAATATTTTGATAATACTTTCTCATAAATGGTGTATGATGTTGGTAATCATCATTTCATACAAATATGTTTTTGTGTTAACTTATAAAATTAAAATTGGGCGGATTACTCCAGCACTCAATGCCACTAATGGGCTCACGGTGCAATACCCGGACAAACACATATACTTACACATTAAAAACACCCAACCGTGATTTTTGATCACCACCGGGAATCAAACCCGAGACCCTCGAATACCAAAGCAAGGACGTACGCTACTTGCTGGGATAACGAGGGCGATAAACTGTGTTAACTTTGTCGTTGAGTAGTATAGTGTGTTATTTAGTTGTTTAAAAATTTCCATTTATTCTTAACAGTCCATCATATTTTCTTTTAGTCTATGCAATATTTGTAAGTTGGTCCTAATATTTGTGTATGTATGTTGCTCTGCGTTTGTTTTTGTGCGTGTATACTGCTCAGTCCATATGTATGCTCTTTGAATTTTTGTGTAAATGATTTTCCGATTTGTCCTGTATATAATTTCGGCCAATCGTTGCATATTAATATGTACCACAAACCATAGGTCTATACAACATTACAAATCTTAACCATAAAACAACAATTGATAAATAACACACATCAAACAAATAAATACAGTGCCATAAATCAGTTAAGGAGTGTTAATATAATTGAATACTGCATATTTAAATTTAGGAAAGGAGCAAAAACCTCTAATGGAAGGCAGCAACACATTCCATATCCTAAAACAGTTAAACAGGGCGGAATCATTAAGAAAATTTTTCTTGTTGAGACGGTATATCAATTTATTTGTTCGGCGTGATTTAGAATACTGCAATTTGGCGTATAAGTAACTAGATTCCCGAAATGAATGAGTTTAAATATAAGTAGTACTGCTCGATATGAAAATAGGTTACCTAACGACGTGCCGAAAACATTAGCCGTGTTCCTTGACGTATGATCTGATCCGGATCAGGTCATATCTGCTTCCCTTTCATTTGTATAGCCGCGTTTCATGAAATCAACACAAAAATTGTATTATTTTTTGTTTTTAGGTTATTATATTGATCCTAGTAGCATTTTGGTTCAAAATTTTGATACAAAAACAAAAAATAATACAATTTTTATGTTTATTTCATGAAACGCGGCTATACAAATGAAAGGAAAGCAGATATAATCTGATCCGGATCAGATCATACGTCAAGAAACACGGCTGTTATTGAAAACATGGCGATACATGTTCATATTTACGAAGGTTATATACATACCTCACGCAATTATTCAAGCTGATCTCTGCAACAATCGAAAACAGTTATCAACACAATTCGAATATAGATGACTTTGCAATACAATATATAAGGAAAAATTAAAGCTTTAACTAAATAAAGTCTCTGACTCTGGAGATACAAATCGACGTGCTAGTCTCAGTTTATAAAGACAGGAATTTATTTTTTGGCATACTATACGGAAACATGCTGGCTCCATGTGAAATGAATATTACTAATGAGTCTAAGGTTTACTTTGTAGACGTATACTTGGTAGACGGAATTCAGTTCTGCTGCATTTATATGTATAGTTTTGATAGAACACTTGGACAAGAGGCCTTAGTAATAAATACTGAAATACATTTACCTTCATTAATGGAAAAACCATTAAAAGTAGATCAACGGCTCAAATTAAATAAGTCCAAGTTTACCAGATCAAAAACGTTTTGAACTTGATCAAGCGGACCACCTAGATAAAGCTGAATATCATCAGCGAAATTTTGAAAACTGCAAGTATTAATGCATGAATTAATGTCATAATATCACATATTGAATCCGATCACTTAAATAGGATTTTAACAGCTTTAACGCCTTAGAGAAGTTATTTTAATTAGGACTGTGTGCTATAGTGTTTTCGAAAACCGCAGATTGGTATTCACTGATATACGAATTTGATTTAATATTATTTTGTATTTGGTCGAACATAATTTTTTCGAGGACTTTTGATAAAAATTCGTTTTGAGAATTTCCCCACTATATTTGTTCGTTTTTTTCGGTATCGGTCAGATGCAATTTTCCACAGTATATAGGAAACGTTGAAAAATTTAAAATATTTGTGATGTACGGTAAACAGTATAGTCAATAAATATTTTGATAAATCTAATATAAATTCTATCATGTCCGATAGACTTGAACCTAATATAATTAATTACCATTAGAGTTTCCCTTCTGGATATCCGACTATCCGGATGCCGACAATATCTGAAGGAGAAATGCCTATTTTACAGAACATTTTAGAAGTGCTTTCTCCAATGGAAGTGGCAATAAAGGAATTAAGCAAGAATTCTGCAACACTTCTAACAGCCGAAGGTGTCTTTAAATTTGTATTCCTCAAAATGGAAGAAATTAACACAAGCATTAAGCTAAGCTCTTTTGAGGCAACTAAAAAAACGGATGAATGAACGTCGCTACAAAACTCTCTTAACATTAATGATATTGTTTGAAACTGGCAGTATTTCCTAATGTAATGAATAGTTAGAATATTCCTCAAAATCAGCTGCTATTACATTAGCAATACAAATAATGGAGAGAATATATCCTAATGGATATCGTAATGTGTCGTCAGAAGTCGTTGCTGATGAAAATGAATTGGAAATTAGTAGGAACACAACTGAAGAAAACTTAAATTTACTACAAAAACAACTAACCGATGCGATATCGTCAATTACTTACGTAAACCCCACATCTTCTGGCTCAGGAATTCAAGTAGGACTTAAAAAGGACTTTCAATTACTGATTTAAACATATTATTCAATGCCCTTTTGACAATTAAACCTATACATCAACTGCTCCAGAAAGAGTTATTTCAACAGCACGAAAAATTAAAAAAATTAAGAACTAAACTTAATTTTGAGACGTTTGACGCTTTAATTTTCTTTTTATAAATGAAATTGTATACCAAATAATTTGAGTAAACCTGAATTACTTTATTTAGGTTATCACTGTTACAAACATTTTAATTTTATTTTCATCCAAATGGTTTAAGTAGAAATTATCCATATCATCCGAATAATCCGGGTAATTACTATAGTGAAAAGATTCGATCAGGATTCGGATATTTGGAAACTCTAATTACCATAATCACATCGCCTTTTGATACGTAGCAAAATGAAAATTGTTGTATAATGTTATGATTTGTGTAAAATGAGTTGTCTGGCATAGGAATTTTGACATTCGTTGAACACCTATTTAAAAATTGTGCATTTAATGCCTCTAAGAGGAACTCGAAATGATGTCGTTCATTCCACTATCACATTCTTCTTTATTTCATTATTCATTATGGTACTTGCTTCTATTGTATTCCTGTGTTATATATTTCTTAGTCTGGTTAACTGTCGTGTGTAATGTGGTTAGATTATAAAGATAGATTTGTTTTGTTTGTCTATCCATTTCCTTATTTAAGTTTTTTGTGTATCCCATTGTTGTACTCATAGGAATAGTATTTAGCCTGTTAATTTTTTGGTTGTATGCTGGCATTTTATGTTGATATGGATGGTACTATTGTGGGGTCGGTTTGAGTATACTTGAGGTGTATTTTGAAATTGTGTTTCTGATTTATATATTTCGAATAGCCAAATCCAATAAGTTAATTTCTTTGTGTGATTCTACCTCACGTGTAAACTTTAAGTTTCTCTGTATGTTGTTAATATATTGGTGCAATTTGTACAACTGTCTATTTGTGTCTTGTAATAATATGAGTATACCATCTACATATCTGTACCAATTGATGATAATTCTATTGAATGCGTTCTGGTTAATAGCGAATTGTTTTGGCCACCAGTATAATGGAATACATATTAGTGTCCGCTATTTTAATGACTAAATTTAAATAGTAAATTAAATGAACCCTTTATCCCTATAGTCCCCGAACGATACTGATAGGGTTTGTTAAGGGGACATAGTTTTAATTGAAAGCTATTGCCAGAGTCGTTCCAAATTATTAATTCGTATTTTACAAAGTGACATTTGGTTGACATATTTTAACTCAAAATCATGTACGGTTACTTAACCTTTTCAAAAATACAATAGTTTTAAATTAATTTTAGTTTTTGAACAATAAAATGAATTCAGAACTCTTGTTAATGAAATCTATTTACAAGTTTTCCTTTCAAGTCTGCTAATTTAGAAAATTTTATTAGCAGTATACATGTTGCATATAAACAACATGTATACTGCTACAAAAACCAAAACTAGTTTAGCAGAGCTTTACCGGAAACTTCACACTCATGAAAAATATATTTTATTCAGATGATAACCTAACCTAACCTAACCCTAACGTGTTTTGCTGCCTCTCTCGAATTTTCACGACTATCTCTAGACACGGAAAACATATTTAATTAAAGTATTATGTTTTCACTGTTCTTTGAGATTTTCCGTTCGACGACACTAAAATTCAAGGATACTGTTTTTTAATATCAGTTGGCAAAATTTATAGACGGTCATATTGTCTCATAATTTTTTATTTTTTATTTTTTGTAATCGATTAGGATGTATTTTACTTTATCATTGTACGTTTACGAATATACCTGCTAAAGTTCTTTAGTGTAAAACTCTCTATCTTTGTATACTTTCGCAACTAATTCGACAAATACGTAACACTATAGAAAACTGTTGATGAAAATTATCAAATATGTACTGAAATAATAATATGACCAAAAGTTCTAAAATGTTTCAAATATTTGTTGTTCTGGCACAACTTTATCGAGCAATAGAGCAGTGGTTAAAACTGTGTCATTAAGATTGGGAGATATACCGGGTCCCAATGCCAACAGAGGCACTATTTAAAAAATAATTGTCATCTCCCCATTACGATCGGTGATTAAAACGAAAACATCTATGACCTCTTTGTTGGAATCTAGAGCCTACATCAGTAGTATCTGCACATTGGCCAATTACAAGACCGATCTGTTGCCGTGTACAAAGAGAAAAAAAGGGCTACTACTTCAGCATTCAAGAAACAATAAATCAATCAGAAACAACTAGCTAATAGTCTCTAATAAATGTTTATATATGTTAGTATTTAATTTAAAAAAAACTCTATTTAATCAATTTATAAAATTCCGAAATATTTTCACCAAGCAGTGTAACACAGTTTCAGCTACTCTAAATATTATCGAAAATGTGTATTTAAAACTATCTTACTGTCAGAGGGCAAACGGTAAAACTAAATCAATATGAGTCACCCAAAATAAAAATAAAATTCGCAGGGATCAATTCTTGATCCAACGTTATTTTTAGTTTACATCAATGATATTTTTAATCTCGATCTGAAAGCCTCAATTCAATTATTCGCTGATGCCTCTTCCGTAATTTATAAAGCCTCCTCGTTCAGCCACATGAACAATGATATGGAAAATCTCAAAAAATATCATGTTATAAATCAAAATAGGTACTAGTTTATTTCATTACTGATAAAAATGTTAATTATTAATCACGATGGTAAGAAACAGTGAACCAAAATAGTAACCTCCTGAAAATTCACCTCAAATTAGTAACGATTTAATTTTTTCTGCATTCCAACCTTTAATTGTTTAATTTACATTTAAGTTTAATTGGCACAGATCCTGTAATTTAGATCAATTTATTATTATTAATTCCATATATGTGAGCTGTGGGTCTGTAATGAATGATAATTAGTTTAGTGCCTCTTTTTCCAACCCTCGATTTAAACATATACCCATTTACCCCTTGTTCATACTCCATCAAATAACTTATAATACCATAAGGGAGACCACCTCAGATTCCCATAGTAAACTCGCCTGATTTCATGTTACCGACACAAATAAATAAACTTATATCCTACGGATGGCGCACCAAACGTTTTTCAATAAGAAGTTTTACGTCACCTGTTAATTTGGTTTTGTTTATTAAATTTTCTATTTTTCGATTTATTTACATTATTTTCAAAATTTGATTAAAAAATAATGGTAACATTGCTAATGGTGCCATCTAGTTAATATAACCTAACTACGATAAACTGCCATATCTTATGTAATTAATACTCAAATCTGCAGGAATCTCCCCCGTCTTCCTACAAGTTATTTGTACTCCATATACCTATTCAGCCAACCCACTTTTTTCATCCCTACCATACAACTAACAATTAACTACCACTAGACCAAATTTTAAGAATAAAGCTACTGTTGACGTCGATAGTTGTCGATCATCCCCAACAGATGTCTCTCATCTTTTCGTTATTTCTTCCTTGAAATTATTCCTCGTTAAATCCTAAATGTTGACATTAGTTTTGTTGTTGCTTTTATGTGATTTAAAATACAAAGCGACAAAGCGTTTGTTAATATAGTAATATGTATATACCTAAGTTTAAATTAAATATAGATAAATTTATTTAGTAATTGTGTTAGATAAAGCTATTAGGTAATTCTAATGGAAGTTCATCCGATACCCGGCGATGGTAATTGCCTTTTCAATGCCGTGATACATCAGCTGCAGCTGGAAAAGATTTGTTCATACGGATCATCTTAAGATCTGACCTCATTCAATTTCGTTGGACGTATTCTTATTCGTCTTCTTTACCAGTTCCCTTCATTTTGCTTTTTACCTGGGTTGGTATTGCAGTTCATATATTTTTCGTTCAATAAAATATGGTGGTGAATATGATGGTTTGCGTCTCTGCTGTTATACGCAATTATGTATGCATTGTTGTTTTTTCCCTCATATATTTTACTTATTTTGCTGTTATTTCCGCCATATATTTATATTTTTTTATTTAACATTTTAAACTACGACACTTCACCTTTATTTCAACACCAACCACACTGGTTATAATTGTCTGTCACTAATAAATTATTTTATATTGGGGATCAAAAACGCACATCTGATCGATACGACAGGTTTGATCATCCCCATTATTTTTAATGAATGAATTGATAATAAATTCGAAAAAGACCGTTACTCGTAGTTCATGAGGTGAATATTGTATGCAATATTTTTTAAATAATCAATTTTAGGTATTAACCGTTTTTTTATTTTGTTTATATTTAAAAAAAAAATGTCTGGAAAATGTTCGCCGCTGCTGATTTTTTGATAATTTATCTTAACTAGAATTAATTCTTTTTTTAAATCATCAATATATATACCAACTTTGAGTCGTTTTTGTTTAGTCCTGCAATATCATTATTTTTTATCCACTTTGCAATGTTTTTGGATTCGGTATCTTCTAAATGCTTATATAATTCTTTCTATTATATTTTTATTGCGGTAGGAGGGACAAAGACGAGGCTTTTAATCATCCTAATCTCTAAACTAAAAGCTTCGTTCCGTTCGTTCCATATTTGACTGATACTTTCGATTTTGGACCTGCCGTCATATGATTTATCCAAAATGAATGAGACATCCATGAAAATCTGTTGAAGGCAAAAACTCACGTGCTGCAGAATGAATGGTTTTTTCAAAATTTGAAATAATTCATTTTGGTTTTAATGGGATAATGTGTTCCGCCGCTAGACGATAAATTTCGATAAAAATTATGTATAGAATTTTTTTTCTTGCTCATTAGGCAAAATATAGTAGCGGTATTTTTTGGTTTTTAATTTTTCCGTGGATACTAAATAGTTGCCCCATAATTGTCGGTACGACATTCAAAGTACCATCCATTAGCTAGCAAATACTTGAAACAGTTCCAAGTATGATAATTTTGTCGTTTTGGATATCCTTTTCTGACCGTATATGAATAATTCCTCTTCAAGGTATCTAGGTAAATGATGCGGAATGTCGATTACCGATAAATTTGTTGGTTCAAATTGTTGGTTTAAGAACACTTGAGCGAATCCTATTGTTTTTTCGGTTTTGAGGTTACTTCACAAATTATTTAAGATGGAGGCTGTGTTTCGATGTTTATTGTCTTCCATCGTTGTCAATCTAACAATAACTATTTTTTCTCAGCACACCTCCACTTGGACAAATTAGATTTTTCCCTATCTAGATAATAAGCATATACCCGTTATGGAACAACTTATTCCCTCGCCCATATCGCTCGATAAAATATTCATTTTCTATAATATAACTAACTAATAATGTATTTTATGCAACAAAAAACAATTATATGTTTCATATATAGAATTTTCCAAGTGTATATACATTTTGCCTATAGTGAAACCAATTGTACAATTTTCCAATGCATTTTATGATATCGTACATTGTATTTATCAAGCCGTGTTCACGAGACTGGTTTCAAATCCTAGGAATTTAACTGTAACTCTCATCCAATCAAATCAACTAAAATTACAAAAGAAACGCCCCTTTTTCTCTTCTTGAGTTGAAATATTTTCAATTTCATAGTACGAATTTTGAATCCTATGATTTGAATCCGGTCTCGTAGACCGCACTTCAACAACAAGATATATTATTTAAGAAATTTGAAATTCCCAATTTTCAGAATAATTTTTATTAAAACATGTGCGGCGCCACACATGTTTTTATAAAAATTATTGTGAAAATTGAGGATTTATTTTTGGGGGGCTTTTCGAAATTGGGATTTTGTAAATTGGGATTTTGCTAATTGGGATCTTGTAAATTGAGGTTTTGTAAATTGGGATTCTGATTTTGGGATTTTATATTGAAAGCATTTTGAAAATTATATAATAATATTTTCCTATATGAAATGTGTAAACATTTTTTCTTGTAGAATACAAAAAATTTAAAAAAATGGTAAAAAATCCAAACTGCTGTTCCAGGATTATAATTGGAATAATTTACTCTTATTTTAGGTTTGCTAACCCTTAGATGGATTGGTTAGGTTATTTATAAAACTAATATACAAATACACATTACTATTTTTATTTTAGATCAATGGCTGAATAACAAAATGTGTTCACTTACCCTTGTATACAAATATTCGATCGTATTAGCTTTATAAAAGCGCCAATTTTTTTTTTTAATCCTATATGTAATCTGTTAGTGTGGCCTAAACATCCGCTCATAATGTTTCTTCTCGACTTAAAGTATATTATGTATAGCACACATATACATATGTATATATATTCTCTAATTATTTGTTATTGTACTATCAAGTAACTTATATTTAGCATACTGGATAAATGTTATAACAAAATCTGGTCAGACTCTGTTTATCAACGAAAAACTGACTTCTATTCACCGCGCACTCAAAATAATCGAACGAATCACTTTATATATATCAGGCACATCACAATAATACTACACATATACAATACTTCTTTGTTTAGAAATGTTTTGTGCAAATGCAATAAAATTTTATGATTTCTGGACGCAACAGTACATGTTAAAACTAACGACTATTATTGAAACCTCTTTTGTGTACTATGTTTAACTATGTACTATTTATATAATGCTCCTACGCTACTATCAAAACTATAACTGAATTGATAAGAATTTTCTATCGTTATATGATTTTGTAGTTTATACGTATGTGTGTGCGTCGAACTAACTACTAAAATTTATGATAAATAATAAGTACTACAGTTTTTGTATAGAAAAGCTTACTCTACTTAAAACTCCGTTTATAATACTTTATCTGCACAACTAATTGGGATATATAATTCTAAAACTTCGTTCCGATTAAAATTGCAATTTGTAATGTGTTTAACAAGCGCTTATCACTAAAATATTTCAGTCACATTTAAACAAAAAACCACTAATTAAAATCATTTGAGTTGAATGATTTTATCGTTTGCTAACATAAAGTAATTTACTTGCACACAATCTTTAAAATTTGATTTTTGACCATCAACTATACTGTGACACAACTGTACAAATAAATTCGATATTTTTTTAGATAAAAGTTTTCCTAAATAAGTATATGCCTTTTAGTTTTTCCAATTAAAGTCGAAAAAATGTTTGCCTAATATCCACAATGGAAGTTTCTTTGAAATTCGAAATCTAATAAATCAGATAAATTATTAATAACGATAGATTTTTCTAATATTTCTATTTATTTATTAAACTGTGTGAAAGTTTAAATCAAAGAATGAAGAATAACTCATCTAGATTCGTAGATCTGCAAGATAATAATTTGGATCTAACTTTGCCAAAGGTCGGTAAATAGTTGCAAACTTAGCCATCATCTTCCTCCTACAGACAGTTCTCACATAGAGAGCGTCTTAAGCTTTTCCCTTATATTAGAGAAGATTCTTTAGATTTATTGAACCTAAAGTTGGGCTCGTTAACATCTATTTCGCCTTTCGACAGTAATGTTTGATCTTTTCAATAATAAAAGCAGCAAAAGTTCATAATTGAATTACTATAGATTTCCCATTTGTACATATAAGAAACATCAGAAGTTTTTTGGTCCCCTTTTGTTGGATAAATAAGAAATCTATAAGTATGATTGTTGAAATTAAAAATTACGTGCCACGTCACGTGATAAAAATAATCTAATTACCACTGCGATATTAATTTGACATTCATTATAAATAATTCAATGTGTTATTTAGTTAACTTTAGATCGTGTCAAATAACATAAATGCAATTCTTTAATGCGATGCTCACTATTCCGAAACGAATCAATATGACGATACAAAGTATAGTTTTAAACCATTACGGCTCCTGCATTTATATGTCGTCAGTTTTGTCAACTAACAAACAAAATATTAACCATAAATTATTTAAATAATTAATTATGGAAAAAAGTAAAACTGGATTCTGGAATATCAATAGATAAATTTGAAATGCGTCCTTTAATTAAAAAAACTAAATCATAATATCTTATTTCCCATCCATATGGTGGCTCTCCTTTCCGAGATCGCTGCAAAATTTGTGCCAGATCCACACGCCGAACGTGGCCGAGCCAGCGTACTTGCTGAGATCTTACTTCACGTACAATATCGGGCATCTTAAGGAGCCATCTCTCATATTCGTTCATTAGCGCCCAACTCTCACATCCATACATAACAACGGGCCTGATGAACCACATGCTTGTGTATAAATGAGGCCCTCAGAAGCACACCTACCAAAGCTCTGGAGATTTCATCTCACTCTCTTGGATCTTGTGGCCGAGCAGCTGGCATCTTGCACAGCCATTCGGCTCAAATCCATATCTACCTGCAACAACATAGAGCACTCATCTGTCATATGCAACAGGGGTATTTCTGAAACTTATGTACAATGAGGCGATAAACTTCTTCACGGATGGCTTAAAAATAGATAGAGAGGTTGGCTGTGGAGTATTCTGTGAGGCAGTAGTGGTCAACCTCTCTTTTCGTCTTCCCAACTTTTACAGTATTGTTCAAGCTTAACTTATCGCGATAATGGACTGGCCATGAACTGGTTGAAGTATAATGTAATATCTACGAGTGATACTCGCAATTTTACAGACAGCGAAAATAGCCCAGAACTGTATGGCATCTTTAAACGAGATGGCTGATCAGTTCAATATCCGCTTGACGTGGGTGCTAGGGTACTTCAATATCGTAGGGAATGTAAAGGCAGATGAGCTAGCCCGCAAGAGCACAGCACGCCTTATATCACAAAACAAGCTGGATATACGGAGACCTTTTGTTTCCTGTAAACGGCTGCTATAGGAAGAAGCCATAAAAGAAACGAACGACAGATGGTCTAACGCTAGTCCGTGTGTAACAACCAGGCACACCTATGGCCTAGACTTGACCGGTCCAGATCCGGCCAAATGATATCGCTTCGACGGCATAAATTTAAATTCCGGATTTTTCCTATAATTGTGCAAATAGCGCAGTGGTTAAAGCTGCGACGTTTGGATCGGGAGGTACCGGGTTCGAATCCCAACAGAGGCGGGATGCAAAAGGGATTTTTCATCTCCCGATTACGATCGGTGATTAAATTGAAAACATCTATGACCCTTTGTTGGAATGTAGAACTCATGGGCCGACCCATCTTTCATGTCACTGTACAGGGTGACATGGAGCTATGCAATGCGCAGATGGTATACTGTACTTGTGTGAATGGGATGAATGAATGGTTTGAATGAATGTTGTGTGAATGTAAGGTAAGGCTATGGACCAAAAGAGTGTCTATGCCAATACCTTTTTTTAAAAAAAAAAAGAAAAAAAAAGTGTGTTTGTACGTAAATGAGTAACATATATGTATAGCTTAAACTTAATTTAGCACGCAATATGACGGATTGTTTATTATACAATTTCTATCTGAATTATTAAATTGATTTCATACCTCATTCGTTTTGACATGTAGTGTATAGCAAAATAAAAATCAATTTTAGTTTTGCGTATCGAATTAAACATCTAGTAAAATATTATAAAATATGCACGCAGTGCGCACACATAAATCAAAATACCTTCACTTACGGTTTTGGATCGCGTTTTTTCATAAAAACTGTACAAATTAAAAAGAAATGTGCCAGTACAAAAGATCAGCAAAATAACATACATATTTACGATGATAGGTCGATCATCGAAATAGTTTCATATACATTTACAGAAGGCGCAGTAAGTTAGTAAAGACTTATACCTTAGTAAACGCATGGGATAACATGCCAACTTTGTCTTTTACTCACACATATTGGCGCTTTTATCAGTGATTTTCGAAAATTTAATTTTTTTAATCATCTTAACTAATCTGCATAATATGTTGATTTGTGGTTCTACTATTTCCACGGAAAAACTATCTTGCAAAAGTGCTACACAATTTTTCGTGTGTTGTACCTTATGAAGGCTGGGCAAGGTCGACTAAAATTTTTTATCGAAATTATGTTTTTTATAAATTTATCAAGATTAATATTTCCTTCATGTCGATGGAGTTATCTTTTTGTAAATAAAATTTTTCTTGGATGGTGAAATCACATTGTTCAATATGATTTGCTATTAATTTTATTTAAACTTTGATGTTGAAATGTTTTTTGGTTGACACAAATAATACTTAAATATTTTTTATAAACTCTTCGTCGAAGAGCGATATAGGATACGCCCGGAATGGAAAATGCGCATTTAACGAGAACACATTTCAAAAACTACATGTAGTTTTTATGTGTATTTTTAACACATCTTATTTGAGTATATTTTAATTAATCATGGCGAACCGAAGAAATGCCTGAAGAATGGAAAGCGGTCGCGATATGCCCCATCTTTAAGAAGAGAAACCGCTTGAAGTGTGAGAATTATCGCGGTACAGCTTTCCCTTGCAGAGCATACAAGTTACTGTCCTACATTATATTGGATAGAATCACTCCACTAGCGGAGGGCTTGGTTGGTGACTATCAAGGAAGCTTTCGTCTGAATCGATCGTCACTGACCACGTCTTTTCGCTGCGGATGATTCTATCTAAATATTATGAAACGTCCATCCCCGTACATCAGGTGTTCATAGAAATGTATGACTCGATCAACCGAGAGAGTTTGTTGTCTGCCCTAGAATACCTAGAAATTCCAACAAAATTGGTACTACTGCGTAGGATGACAGTTAATGGCACAACAGATTTATAAGTGGCTCCTGAACGTTTGAGGGAGTGAGGAGGTTCAAATATGTTGGCTCTCTTCTCACTCACGATAACGGTGTGGGTGATGCCTGTTATTATGTTTGGATGTGAAAGTTGGACGCTAATGTTAGTTTATTTTATGACATATTCGTCAAACATTCAACTCGCGAGAAATATCGCCAAATCTAACTTATCGATGTTACGTTTTGCTGTTCAGTAGCATGGACATCCGAACGATTTTTATTTGTGGGTTGAGACGAGCCCACGCCAAATGTTTACAAGGGGGCCCATTATTTGTAGTTACGCCACTGAATATGATTAAAACAATGGGGAGAGGTCATCAGTCTTACGCTGTTTTTCTGTTAGCTCTACCAATTCTCCATAGGTACTGCTCATTTTAAAGTTCTTTAGATGTATCTTATAATTCTCTGAATATTTAAAACTTAAACATTCGTATCATTTCCAAAATTTCATCTGCGCTATTCATATTTAGTTGAAAATACCCACGGAGCCGTCCCATAATAAATAGTGAATCCAAAAACGTACGAAACGAACATTTATAATATTGTTATTTTTTAGCCTTGTCAAACAATTTTCGATCACTGGATTGCGAATAGAATACCTAATTTTAATTCTAGAAAACACTCATTTATTTATTTCCGAATTATTGTACAAAACACTAATTCACAAAACACTATATCACTGTATTAAAACACAACTAACCCATTTGCTTTTTACCTCTACTAATACTATCACTGTTAAAACTATTTCTGAATAGTCTAGACATCACATAGAGATGTCAGTAGAATCGTAACACTACCTCCTACCTAATCCTGATTCGAATGCGCACCTCTCCTGTAGAGTGCTAATCGCTCTAAGTGCACTTTCGGTTTTTCCATGCTGTCCTTTCTTAATCTGGTAAACAACGTCGTTTAGCTTAGTGACGACGGTGAACTTTCCGTGAAGGTTGCAGCTTCGGTGATAAACCCTTCTTTCATTGTGGTATGTAAAGCCATACTAAATCTCGTCCCTTTATTACTTACTCGATACTCGAATCTTCGTATAAAATAAAGTAACTCGGGTTGTTCACCTTTGATCTGAACGCATAATTCCCGCGGGTATCATGCCAATAGAGTCATGTACTGCTGATCGATAAGCCATCAGGAATATCTGAATAGGCCGATCTCTGTTGCATTGATTACTATCTATAACCTTTGCCAAATATTTCTCCAATGTCCTATGAATTTCCACCATCCGAACTGTAGATGCAAAGGCGTTGTTCGTGTTTTATTTCTATCAAGCAATTGGCTGACCTTCTGAAATAACACTGACTCAGAATTTCTAACCTGGTCCATGTGAATCTCCATCGGTACTCCAACACGACTAATTCAATTACCACAGCGCTAGCTATCGTTATTGCCTCCTGATTGAGAATGAGATACACGTCTGGCCATTTGCTGAAAAATTTCTAGCATATATTTGTTACCAATATCTTCCGAAATGGTTCCGCCACATCCATTGCAATTTTCTCGAATGGTGCTCCGACGTTATATTGCCGCATTGTTCCCCGACTTTTCAGTGTGAGACGTTTTACCACCGCACATCTATTCTGGCACCACTTCACTATAGATTCTTTACATCCTATGAACAGTAGAAACGCAGAAGTATTTTGGCTAATGTTTTATTAATTCCTATAGGGCTCCGTGATACTCCTTCGAAGTATTCGTCAATTCTGCAATTATGCATCACTTTTACTGATTATTTCACTTGGCCGTCCGAGCTTTCCCATACTCGTTTTAAGCAGCCGTTTTCGATTTGGAGGCTGTACCATTGTACCCAATAAGCCAATACTGTGGAACTCTTTTCTGCAATATCACTCTAAATGGATCGATTTCTTTTTCTATAAATTGCATTATTATTGCCAAATCGGAATCTGGCTCGTCTTTCACCGTTTCATCTGTCTACTCCTTATCAGGTAGTACTAGCATTAGCTTATTTAGATAATGTCTTCCTATTTGATTGTTAGGCGATCACCACCTCATATACCGTAATCTCGAAATAGTCAGCTTCTTCTTTAGGCTGACTCGATGTAGTTTAATGACTCTTTGGTTTTTGGCCATTCTCCTTGCCCTTAATTCGCTCTCTACTTGGTCCTCCTTGCTTAGATGACCGTAATATTTATCCGTCTCCATTTTATTTATCCCCATCGTGTCTAACATGTTCAACCTTTTATTTTACTCGATGTTTGTGCTGGTATCTGTCTTATTAACTCGTCGCACTTTAAGTGTTGGTTTTAAGATCGTCTGCGCAGTCTCGTTTTTAACGCAGAAGCAATGGTTTCGGCAAAAGTCATTTGAGGTGATAACATTACAGATTTCCGCGTGTCTGGATCCCGTATTCCTTTAATGAACGCATCCATCTTAATTCTCATCATGTCATCTTAATTCTCGTCATGTACTCGACTGCTGACTCCTGTAGAATCTTCCCGAGTTTTTGATAGCGACTCTTCAGCTACATACGATACATTTATCGTTTATGGTCACTTTCGTACTTGGGATCCAGCACCTTCCCCTTTAAGAGCCACTAATGTGGATACACGGTTTTCTTCGTTTCACATATTTTGACCGCCGTTTCGAATTGAAATTTAAAAATCATAAAAGATGTTGATCTATCGATATTGATGGCTTAATTTCCACCGTGTGTCCTGGCTAACCTACTTGAGACGATGTTCCGTTGTTTTTAATGCATTGTTGCTAAGCTTCTTCTCGAAACCTAGAACTTTCTTTTCAAACTCGTGAAATTCTGTTCTGCAATTTCTGTTCAACCTGTTAAACCGACGATTTGATTTTCTCTACTTCTACAGGAAGTGCATCGAAATTGTAATCGGCCGGATCAATACCATCATCCTCTATGGCTTTACGTAATCGTTGCATCAATTCGTTTTTATGACCGGTAGTTGTCCAACCACGCCACGCCATCTTCTCCTTTAATTCGGATATATTTAACCCGCTTCGATTCATCGATTTATTCACAATCCCACCGCTGTCACCAATTGTTACGTTTTAGCCTTGTCAAACAAGGTTCGAGCACTGGATTGTGAATAAAACACCCAATTTAAGTTCTAGAAAACACTAATTTATTTATTTTCGAAATATCAACAAAATTCAACAACGGACAGACCCATGTGAGCAAACAACAGAACCACGGAGTGGACAGCATATATTACGAATATTTGAGATTTAGCAGCAGAAAACGCGTAAACCATTTCATGGAATTGCATGTTCCTTGAAATGGTTTACATAACCTCAACAAAGAAACACGGTAAAGTCAGGACATCTGCTAGTAAACATAGGACACCTATGTATATACACAACACATATATCAACAAATATCCGAAATATACGCAGTGAATCATCTAAATTTACGGGTGGTACAGCACATTCAAATCAATCAAGTTACGGATTTTTAAACCGAAGATTGAATCAATGCAAACAATATTAACATAAAGGAGCAGAGCATCAACAATACAATAAAACTTCAGGTATATATTTATTTTACATATTTATGGTTACGTTTTCACATTCTAAATTCCAATTATTAAGAATAATTATTTGATTTCATTATAAATTGTTCATCACCGCTTTGGCCATATTCGGTGTTTTTTACGAAAATATTAATTATTGTCACAAAATGGCGTAAAATATTTCTTTGTTCTTTGGGCTCCAACATTTTTGTTTTCGAATGGGCTTCGCAACAAAGATTTCACTATTTATTTTTTTCTGGTTTCACCTTTTGATACACGATCCTTTACAAATAGTTTTTAGCGATTCTGTGTATTAAACCGAACCGGAAAAAATGTCCGACGATGAGCAAAATAATAAAAAAACGCGATCATGAAATGGCTGTGAATGCAGGCAGGTACATCGCATGAAGTCGGCGGCCTCTTCAAAAATAATTCGATTTCCAACCAATTTCTGGAATCACAATCCAAAAGGATGGTTTATTACAACATAGGCCCAGTTCGGTACGCAGGCGCTCGACATACTGCAAAAACCACCAAATCAGAACAAATACGATAAGCTAGACGTATCACTGATAGATCGCAATTCGATATCGGAGGAGGACTGATAGATCGCAATTCGATATTGTCGAACTATACAGATGGAGGCATTGCTAAATAAATCGGAGATAGGTGGCCGTCAGAGGTGCTGTGACAAATAACCGCAATGGCCAGAAACCATTTCTCAGCAAGTTTTGTCACAACAATCTATCCGTTTGGCAAATATTACCGCAATTTCACGGTCGCCTCTTAATCTCATCTCGTAATGGGCAGAAGGAAATTGCTGGTACCACAACCAATTTGGTGCCTAAGCGCAAAAATGCACCAGGCCATGCAACTTTCAACTCACCAATAGAACGATGGAGGTAGATAAAAATTCACCAAACAAGTAAATCTTACGCTTGCGGCATAAGAGACCATAAGACATTACAACAACAAATTCACAAAAATAAACTTATATCCTTAAGGTACTGGCACGGAATTTTCCGTCATCCCATTTCGAAACTAATTACTTGCAATTCAGAAAGTCGGAGAGGTCTCAATGACCGCCAATGGCACAAGAACAATACATACCTACAGAAGCAAATTGCTCCAGGTAAATATCGGGCTTAAAATAATATTCACTCATGCTTCCATCCTGGCAGTAATGAATCGTCCGAACATTGGCACCGATTTCTCAGTAGAATTGGTCTCTTTGTTGTTGTAAGATGCAAGAAACTGATTACTCTATCAGCAATTTCCTTCATTAACAGCAGCGCCTGATGACAATCTACCTGCCAAATAAAATGTGATACATCATATTGCCACTACAGGCCATTTGCCCGTGTCCAAAGCACTAAGACTAGACCCAATCCACCTCAAAGCTGCATTTACAGAATTTCAGCACATGATGGAATTACGGATTTACCAACCATATCCGGCTTTATGCCCATTACATATGGTGAGAGATAAAAATCTTGATTGGAGACTATGTGGGGATATTCAGAGACTTCGATCACAACGCCTGGTTGTTATCCGATCCTCCATATACATATGCAAACTTTTCTCTAAGATCGATCTTGTCAGAGCATATCATTTAAATCACCCCAGAAGATGCTCATAAAATGGCAATTACTATCCCATTTTCTCTTTTCGAATTCATCCGATTGACATTTCGTCTCAGAATCGCCGCTCAGACATTCCATCGATTTATCAACGAGATTGTCAGAGATCTAGACTTTGTTTTTATCTATATCGACGCCATACTTGTGGCATCAAAAACAGAGGAACAACACAAACAACTCAAAGAGTTCAAAATGCGTATTTGGCGCAAACAATCTTAACTTCCTCAGGCAAAACATCATATCTAAAGGTATACTGCTTCCTCGGAAACGAATTAATTCCATTCGAGCGAGAATTCCCGGCTCCGAACTCAATCAAACGAATTCAACAGTTCATCGGCACCGATTCATACCAAATATTAATGAGATTCATAGAATAGTGTAAAATCTAAATCTCTTCGGATATCTCATATTCAAACACAGAAAATTGTATTGGACCCTGAGAGGAAGCTCCCAATTGTCAACTAATAATAAACTGATGCTGTATAAGCAGATTCTTTAGATGTCAGATTATACTAAACCGAGTAACCTAACTATCATTCAACGATTCCTAAACCAAATACTGAGGGATATTGTAAATGCCCCTTGGTATAATGGAAACACTCACCAAAGAGGCAAGCAAATCTGCATGCGGAAGCATACCGACCATCGAGAAAATAATAGTCAGCTTAATGCAAATGTATAACAATAACACAATGTAGGAGAAACTAATGGGTATAGATCCTATAGTTAACAAAGAGTAGCCATTTAATTCAAAGAAGGAATATTGTTATCTTAGAAAGGCTAAATGTGAACAAATAAAAATTTAAAAATAAATAAAATAAAAAACCGATGAAATGTTTCCAGATCCGAAGGCCTTAGGATGCACATTGAAATTTGAAAATCTTCGGAGTAAAAGGTGGTGTTTGCTTCTGTGTTTTAGTATTAGTAGTTACGTGTCTCCGTTTACAACAATGCTGTCATTTACACAGAATGCTGACAACATGATTCAAATTAAACAATTGCAATGCAATACTTATAATTCGGTTAACAATACAAATGTCAAAAAGAACAAAAACTATATATCTGAATTGACTATATTCGACCGAAATACGTATTCGGATAATTTAGTAGCTTAAATTTTTAATTGAAGTGAATAGAAACGATTCGAACAGACTTCATTTGATTCAGTTAATTCAATCAAAGCGACGACTTAATACTACAAAAAACAAATTAGCTAAGGCCCAAATTTTGCTACATTGATGTCAACGGCAAAATTATCCAAGCAAACTTTTGTATGATTCTAGTGGTTGATGAAGAACATTACATAAGTGGTGTGTAAAATCAACAGCTATATGTAATGTCAGATTAAAGTTTAGTTTACCAATTTCTTAGGAACCTAGGGAACTAACATAACAATTAAAATTTGGAATCACAAGGTAATGACCGCATAAAAATATAAAAATTCTACTTAATTGATATGCAATGTTGTTAATTTATCTGAATAATAACAAATTTAAATAACAGGTAGTTTCGTTATACTTTTAAAATTTACTATCAAACTAAGCCACAATCATCTATAATTAATGTTTCCGTTATTGCTTCTAGTTTAAGCACGGGCAATAACACTGTTTTAGACATTTTATTGTATGTACATAGTTTTATTCGGTTTTAGATAAGTACATGTATACATATGTATATACGACACTGATGAGTTTATCATAATTATTTGCTAAATTTTAATAGTTTTATAGTTTCCGCTAATTTAATTAATCTAATTTTAGGTTTCATTTATACAAACAACATGGATAAATTCGAATAATTAATATGTGTATTATAAATACGCTATACACGACATAAATCGTTGTAATATTTCACCCGGAAATTTATTTCAATTATTTTATTTTTCACCAGACTGAACAGTTAGAAACAGGACAACCAGATGTATATGTGAAGAGAGAGAAGAAACACATTGATGAAAAACTCCTAATACTACTACAATAACAAAATGCGAACAGAAAAACTCATCACCATCGTCATCATCATCTTACCTCTCGGTTCACATACAATAACAAAAACACAACACAATTTTTTTAAATCCCGAATTAATTAATTTTCTTATAAATCCCATTTATTTGGTATACATACATATACACTCCCTAATTATTTTAATTACTGATTATTAATAATTTGTTTTAATATTTAAACTAAATCACGATTTATAATTCACTAAAATTTAAAATTAATTTATTTTTATGTAAAGTAAGAGTTAAATTGTTCATCCTTATTTTTTGGCAGGAACATCTGTGATATGCTAATTCATTTTGACACAAATACATTTTTAACATTAACACCAATTCGAATAAGTCTTAATATGTGGCGAACCGATCAATTGCATTGTACTAAATTAATCCCGTTATAAATGACCATAATTAAGATGCATTAACGATAGTTGGGATAGATAATATAGATAACACCAAAATCAACTGTACAAACTGGGGTCGAGAGCGACTACGACAGTACACATTTCATTGGTTTGAGTTAAGAAAAAGGACTGAATGGGATGTTGTGAAAAAAATAATTTTCATTTTACAAGAAAAATACGGGAAAAGTTTTTTTTTTGCGCTGAGCCTGCGCATTATTTCATCTGGCGTTGGCATAGTTACAGTGAAAAGGAATGATTTTGTTAGGATAATAAAAATAAGGAATTAGATTTCTCGTGAAGGTATTATGTATGTGCATATAAAAATAATTTTTCTATTCCATATATACGAACGTACAAATGAATTTTCTTAATGCATGTTATAGTACAGTTCTAAATTTAACAAGTGCAATAATATGTATCCTATTCTATCCATGCACAAGTATTAGATTATATAGCAGTATGTTCAGTTGAGAATTAAAATTGATATTGATGGGCAAATTTATATTTGCGGTCTAATCATAGCAGAATGAGAGGGGAGGGAAATAGGATTGATGTTTGTCTATTTTTATCTGGGGGTCACTGAAATAATTGTCATAATAATATGGTTATTCATGTTTGAATAAGATAATATTATAATTTCTAATAATTTCTAGGTGAGAATAAGAAGACAATTATTTGCTAAACCAAACTTTTCATTTCCTCATACATCCCTCGTACCAATACTATACTAAAACCAAGCTGAATCCAAAAATTGACAATTCTAGGCACGTAGTTGTGCAAACTCAACCACAATCAAAATACAAAATTATTCTCAATTAAGGAAAAACAAACCTTTTATGTTGTGGTACATGGGTGAAGAATGTGAATGGAAAAATCATTTTAGTTAGCCTTAATTCAGGTTAGACGAAAATATTTTTGAATTGATTCGTTTAAATTTACTAAAATATTTATCTTCGCTTGATAGTACAATAACAATTTTAATTTATGATGTTACTCTTCTATATGGTCTTACCACTCCCATATATCGTAAAATCACACCACATTAAGTTTAGGGTATGTAAGTTTAGCAGACTGCGAGTTATGATTAAACTGGTACCACTTACGACCATTTGTCTTATAAACTTTAATAATTCCTCAAATAACTTTTTGCATTTCAATATTTTCAGAGATTTCATCAACTATTATAAATGAACTTCGAAACACTTTATAGTAAAAAATGCATTATCATCATATTTGCTCCGGAAATTCGGATTCAGTTATTCACCATATATACAATTGACATATGTACAAAACATAATGTATAATCCGAAATACCGCAGAAACTACAGGCAACCTTACTGCAGTAGTATACCATCATACAATAGGAACGAGTTGATTCAAACATATACAGGCAAGGCCAAACAGCAATAGAGGTCAATAATGAGCATAAAAGCATCATCAAGTTTTCAACAACCATATTTTTTAATTCACACGTTTTTACTGTAGCGTCAGTGGACAGATCGATTATCAGACTTCTTGACAAAATATGGCATTCTCGTCGACCTCCGTCGCTTCTTAAAGACGCTTCTTAGATCCTACGACCGACCTTGTGTGAATGCAATGGCAGTATTGGTCAACCATCTACTAAAAATAAATATATATTCTCTTTTAAAGATGTTTCCTTCTTTAGTTGAAACACTAGATTACGACTTTATCGACTTCCTTGTTCAAGACCATGCAGGCCGGACCCGCAGTTAAACATAAAATTGTGCAACAAGGCATATGCCGACCGTCATCTTCTTCTACGGAATCACCCGAGATGACATAACACCCTCGCTATGGCGAGTTGAAAAATCGAAAAATTTTCACTGATGCGTCAGGTAGTGCAGTAGGAGCAGCAATGGAATGTAGATTATTGACAACCTTTGGGATTTTTCAAATCCCTCAAATCCGGCAGAGTTCCCTGTCAATGCGTGTGTATTTTACCTCTTTTGCTGACAGATCTCGAGAGCAAAATCCCAAAGGTTGTCAATAATCTACATTCCATTACTGCTTCTACTGCACTACCTGACGCATTAGTGAAAATTTCTCGCTATTTATTTAGCTATCAAACACTTCGGCTATTTCCTGAAAGGTAGACAATTTACTGTCTATTCGTATCTCTAATCAAAGCAATAATTTCCCTGATCAAATGGAGTTCACGGCAGACTTGACATTTCGAAATTCAACATATTATAGAAGATAAGCAAAATGTGATCGGTGACACATTGCCATGACTCTCGTTTCCACAATAGACTCCGTCAATCTTGATCTTAAAAATCTAGCTCAGACACAACAATCTGGTGATGAATCGTGTCTTAAGAGTTCCAAATTCAAATTAGAACGCACCATAGTGGGACTGTTGCCACCATCCGAAGGTTTTGTATATACGCTCACCATTCTCGAACGCTTTACTCGTTGGCCTGAGGCACATCATATTACAGATACCATCGGTGCTACTATTGCTAAAACGTTTTTCGAGCACTATGTTTCGAGACTTGGGATACCTCTTGAAATCACGACAGGTCAATGCAGTCCATTCTCTGTTCTGAACTAGCGCGTTTACTAGACGCTCATAGAATTCGTACCACAGTCTATCATCTGCAGCCAAATGGTATGGTCGAAAGATTCCACCGACAACGCAAATCTCGAGAAATTACAATTAAATTCGACAGCACGACTAGTTCGTAATTTGTGCAAAAACAACAAAAGGATGAATTATGTATTTAGGACCACAGAAAGCAATTAGAAGACAATTATTATATCTCAGTAAACCGGAGCATCAACAACAACAGCTAAACAAATTTAACAAACTAAAATATTTGAATTTGCTATAAACTAAAATAATAAAAAGCTAACATTAACTATTAAAAACATTATTATATGTGCCAAACTGCCAAACCAAAAAGAGTTTTTATTTAAAAGCCAAGTGACATGGCTTCATGTCTGTGCTGTGATTCGGTGAACATTGTATTGTTAATAACGTTTCATTTCATTTACATTTCATTTACAGTGTCCCGTAAGTATCCCCACGATCGTTCTTAATTTTCATCGTCGACGGGAGGTAACATATATTGACGTGCTCCAAGTCCCGTTTCGGCCAGACTTGCCTTGCAACTCTAAATGTGAGGGTCTTAGTCTGCTTTTCATTTTCCAAGGAAAGTTTATAATAAGCCTTCCCAAACTTACCCTTTCCGGTTGCAGTTGTAAAATCGTACTGCGTGCAATTATCCGTCCTGGAGTGGAAATACTCACTTATCTCGTTTGCAACTCCAGCTTCGAAAAACTGATCCCATCGACATGATTGCTTCCTGACTGGCGACCTAGATTGTAGTATCATTCGAGTATAATTCAACCAAGTCAAGACCTCCTTATTCGCTATCACCTATCACACGCTGCAGTAGTGAGGGAGCAGGAAGGAGATGTTCACCATTCAATTTATCACAGAAGTTTCTAGCTCTCACTTTGCCGTCTAACTTGGAGCCGTATAGGGGATAGTGAAAAAAAAAAAATTAATTCAATTTTGCAACAACTATATATAAAAATATTACGTTTCATGATAAGGAATTCAAATCAATTATAGGAACTTTTTAAAAACTTACAATTACTAATTATTAAAATTTAAACATTGTTTTTCCTAAATTTTAAACAGTCTGCACACATAGAAATGACATACATAATTATCAGCGGAATCGCCGCCAGTGCAATTAGCATGACACCAGGCACCACCACCTATATCAATTCTTGCTTTCATAAATAAATCGCCACCACCATCTGTATCAATTCTTGCTATCATAATCTAAAAATGTAACATCAAAAGCCTGCATGCGATGTGACTTATGAGGCGGTAAAGAAAGTACTACAATATGGTTTGTCTTGCATAAATTATACGCTGCCAATGTTTTATGTGTCCCATGATTATCTAAAACCAATAAAACTGTATTTGTTGCAAGTTACAATCAACAAAAAGTCGCCCTTAATCCATCCATTCTTAGAGCCATTTTAGACCCAGGTATGCCATTTTTGCTGTGCAGTGCAGATAGGCGGGCATATGGGTAGATGAACATTGGTGGTATAAGTCCCTCCATTCATTGCACAGCATACTGTAACATTTTTTCCACGCTCCCAACTGACGGCTTTCCCTTGGAACCAATAATTCCTTCAGCCCTTGGAACCAATAATTCCTTCTGTCTTTTGTACAATGCTAATTTCAGTTTCATCTACATTGTAAATACGTCTTGTTCAAACTTATATTTTGAATAAAGTGTCAAGGTTAGTGGCTTCCGTTTATTAAACATGTTCGGAATACAGTTGTGTTCCGAGTAGTCGAAAACCATATGGCGGAATGCAGTGAGTGTAACCCCGTAAAATACATTTGGCATATGCAGAAGATGGTCGTTGATTTCCCTTTCTTGCGCTGCACTAAACGTTGGTTTACGGCTGTTTTTAAAGTGGCATTACCACTCCTATAATCTCTTAATGTAAAAGCTGGTATTTAATATTTTCTGGAAATAACTCGCATCTTATCGTATCGCAATTTAATCGTTTCGTTTGACCAATCACGTTTAGTGGTTTTTCGTATATATTTTCAAGGCATCTAAAATATACAAGATTGTTTAAATTCGAATAAGAACTTTCATTTTCATATAAGGCAATACCGTGCAAGACATAAAAGTTAAAACAATAACACATATACTCGTACATATATTTACACTTTTGTGGATAATTTTCCACAAATATCACGTAAAATAACATGCATATATGCGTCATTGCAATAAAATAAATATTAATACCATTTACCGTCAATTATTGAAAAATTATAACAAACCTACAATTGGAACTGATGGTATATAATATTACACAACCTCGGTAAAAGGAACTGATCGACATAATTCAGATTTGGATAAAATAAGTCGGAATATCGATATTTTGGTGCTAGGGATCTACCAATAGGCAGGTAATTATCCTACTTTCCCTACGTGAAGAAATGAACATTCTCGGTTTCCAATATTGGCCCGCTCCTCCGCAAGGCTTCTCTTGAAGTGCATATGATCCAAAAACTTTTATCGAAGCATAAAGTTGGTGTGATTTAATTTGGATTGCTCAGCTTCTTCTTTAGCTCTCAATTATCGACTTAAATAAATATAAATATCTTAAATATCGACCGGAAGAAAGTGGAACATTATAGTGACTTAAATATAAAATATTCTGTATCTTCATATAAGGGTCAGCTTGTGGCCGGCGGCCCTATAGCTTGACCCATGCCCAAGAAGAATAAAAATAATAAACATAACACAAAATTTAGTTAACCGGCTGATAGCAAACCACCGGTTAACTTTTCCATATCAAATTGCATTTTTGATAACATTCATCAGCGGCATCAGACATTTTTGTATTTCTCAATTCAAAATCATCAACATACTCGTATTATAGATACGTACCACAAATAGTTTAATGTCTTTTTCTTTCTTTTATGTAATTCAACAATCACTTTAAGTTTCACCCCTCGAAATTTTTACTACGATAATGATGAAAAAAATAGAAACCTAAACATATGGAAACCTTATGGTACTCCGGAGGTGGGTTGTATATTATTTTCAATTTTTTATTTCCGTTGCCTGATGTTTTTCCGACAGAGTAAATCCTGTTACCTTACAGGAAATAGTAGAATAATTAATACAAATATTTAATAAAATACATACCATTAAAGATTCAAATTGATACGTTTTGATACCAATTTTATTTTATTTTTAAACATTTTGAAATTTTGATGACATATTATCAAAAACGATACTCCTTCCTCTTAAAAGTGAGTTATTTTACCACTTATTTCTTAAACGCAGCAATTTTAGCGATTAACAAAGCCATCAAGGTGAAAATGTGCTTCTTCATGTGCTTAGGATGATTTTGCTCGAAAAATCAGCATCCATTTGTTGATGCTCAATAATCCATTCAACGAACTCTCTTCGCTGTGCATGGTCATTAGGCTTCAGTTGTTGTGTTAATTGAATTTTGTAAGCATGAAGGCAAAGATCTTTAGTGAGTTTACGCTGCAGAGAGCTTCTTGAAATTTGCAATTCTTGTCCACGACGCCGAATTGATGTTCCTGGATTTTCACCAAATAAGTTCTATCGTGTAATGCCACATTTTTACTAACCCTAACCTCTCGGCTGCCAAAATGTTTTTTTTGGAGCTGCCAACACTTTCCTGCACAAATAGCGGCAAATTTAAATCTAGCGTTAATTTTGGGACACCCTTTATTAAGTTTAGTTATACAGCATACTCGATACAACATTTTTATAACTGGTTCAAACTGATGAAATCAAAGGGTTTGGTAAAGTCTGTATACACCACACCTATACACTTGCTTGTGATTTTCAATTTCATCAATGAGGTTCGTTGATGTAGTTCTGGGATATGTTGCGTTAGCCCATTTGCATTCCAGATGGCTATATTCTTAATGTTATGTTTATTATGTTTAATATATACTTGTATAGAAGGGATGTGATTTCAGCACTTGTTTCTTGTTTATTTAATGTATCTATAAACTTCTTTCTTGATTAGCGATATATTTAAAGCGTATATATGTTCTTAATGCTGAGAATTAAGATGCGTTTTCATTTGGATTTTACTGAAAAAATGAGAAAATTCTTATCCAGAACTTCATTCCAATAAGAAAATTTTGGAATTAAAAAACACGACTTTAGTAAGCAACCTTACAGTACAGAATTTGCGAAATTATTGTTTACTTCACTTTAAAATTTTGATATATTGGTTTACACATTTTATCATTTTTAAGCATATAGTGTGCTTTTGAAAATATTTTGTTATATATTTTGACATTTCCTGAAGGAAATTATAACATTTCCTGAAGAAAATTATCGCGGAAACTGAAGTTTCGCTCTGTTAAGTGACAGATAAATTAAATAACATTGAACGTCAAGTTCTTAAAATGTCGCACACATGTATAGACTACATGAATATTTCGTATAACTATACGTTAAATTGTTACATATGTAACATCGCTGTTAAGCTCCTAAAACCATATGGAATTTCATTAAGGTTATCGTAATTCGTCATTTCCATAAAAAAAAATTTTAGATGATTCATTTAGAGGTGATTTTGGCAAAAATTATCAAAACTCAAAAAATTCCATTTAATCGTGGAATCTCTATATAATTCGAAAGAACATTTCTTGCCATCTATTTTGAAAAGATTATTTCTTTCAAATATTGGCTGCAACTGCGATTAATATTCTGAAGGTACAATTTTCGGTGGCACGTTCGAACATTTCGAGGAATATCTGGCGAATGACGCGCGTATAATGTTGGTTTCCAATGCCTCAAGTGTAGCTGGTTTATCCACGTAGTCTTTGGACCTTAAGTAGCCCCAAAGGAAAAAGTCTAGAGATGTGCGATACCACAAGATCTAAGTGGTCAATTCACCGGTCCGAAGAGTGAAATTAACTGCTTGCAAAAATAATTTCTCAATACGTGCATTGTTGTGAAATTCCTCACAGATCGCTGATTTTCGTAATAATGTTGAACAGTTTAACACTGTATAGTCATGCGTCATCTGTCAAAAAGAAACAGTTGAAACAATAACCTCAAGATGAATCACCCTTTATAAAGAGGTATATCTTACATGCCATTGCATGCATTTATGCCGAGTGAAGAGGGTGATATGTACGATGAAAATTTACCAAGGTGGCAAGTTCGAAATTAACGTATGAAAGAATTACAACAATCATAAATACAAATAATTGACAGTTATACTAAACACGATTGACATAGACATAGCGGATTGCCTTGATTCTCAATTTCTGGATGTATCGACACTAATTCGTAATTATTGAAGTAATCATCGAGATTATGTGTTAAGGCTCTACTTTACCTAGAACAAAAAGCAAAATTGATGACGATATTTAAATGCCAAATTAAATATCAAATAGTGTAAATCTCCGCTACCGAAAATTACAAAATATTTCATGCAAAAATGTTTTTTTTGCCACTTATGACATCTAATTAAAAAGGGGTGAACTAAAAAGTACATAATTTTTAGTTTTTTTTTCAATAAATTGATTTGCCAACTTATCGATATAAAATAGTTTTCAAGTAAATTTTCAATTTTCTCGCTTATTAGAACGAATTTTTATAAAAACGTGCATTAATCGCTAGATAATATCTTTCTGAACGTGCCCATATATAAAACTTTTACAGATTAGTGGAAAAATATTGATAAATTTGGTTTGTGAGTAAATGGTTTTTTTCAAAAATTCATCAACTTTGAGACGTAATTACGAGAAAACTATAGCGACTTTAAAAAAATAGGTGTACCTATTACTCGTTTGCAAATATATTTAACTTTGCTATACAAAAAAATTAAGTCAATATTGCTAAATTATGTGGCCATTCGCAAATTGAGTAAAGTAGAGCCTTAAGGTCTACCTAGCCTAAACTTTTCAGTAGAAATTCAAACTATAATATAGTAATAGTATATCTATACAATCTTTTAATTTTATAGTATATTAATATACTATACTATATTAATATACTACATACGCATATTTCTAATAAATTCATCAACTATTTTATACTATCATACGAGTATTTTAAAGTAAAACAGTTATAAACTATAAAAACCGGAATAAATTTAAACAGGTCATAAACGTACCTATCATAATTAATTGGTTAATAAAATTACTATTTGATAACAACTATTTAGAACCTACGACATTTTCAAACTATATAGTATTAGTAATAGTTAACTATTTTAATGTTGTTACCTATGGTATGTTCAGGGCCGCGCTAGCCTCGTGTTCGAGTGTGCCGAACACGGGCGGCCAAATTCTAGGAGCGGCCGGACTTGAATAGGTGAATAGCCCATTGCCATAATAACTAAAAATATTTTCGTCACGAGAAAATATTTAAAAAAAATTAAAACACCAATAAAGTGGATATTAAAGAACTGCACTTTTTAGAATTTTATACAATAACAAATTCGACAGGGGAAGGATTGTGTAAATTTATATTAAACAAACTATGTGAATTAGGCCTTGATATTGATGACATGCGCGGGCAAGGGTATGATAATGGGGCTAACATGCCGGACAAGCATAACGGATTGCAAAAGAAGATTTTAAACAAAAATCCCCGCGTGCCTTTTTTGCATCAAGTTTGTTTATATTTTTTTCTTCGTCAACACAACGTTGGGACATATTAAAAAAAACATGTTACGAAATTACTGACAAAACCGTTAAGCGATATGCGATGGAAAAGTCGAATAGATGCAATAAGACCATAAGGAATTGGCGAAATTTATGATGCCCTATTCGACATAACCGAAGATAATAATAAAGATGATAAATGACGGCACCAGGCAAAACGTTTAGCAACGAAATTAAAATCTTTTAAATTTTTATGTTCCGTGGTAATTTGGTATGCTATTTTAAATAACGTTAATGTAGTTAGTAAAATAATGCAAAATCCACAACTAAACATAAATTCATGTATAGAGAAATTAAATAATTTAACTAAATACCTAGAGGACGAGCGATCTGATGATGGGTTTTTGGAATTTTAAAATGAAACCAAACAATTAGCCGAAATTTTGGAAACTGAAATTGAATTTCCCGATATCGCTCTTATAAGACGACGTAAAAAAAAATTTAATTTGATTATGAAAAGCCTGATGAAACGGTGCACGATGCACAGTCAAATTTTAAAAATAATTTTTATTTTTCAATTATGGATATGACAATTAATTCTGAGGTTTGATTTATTAAACTCACATCGTGATGCAATCAGCTTTCTGTAGACCAGTAATGTAAAACTTCTAAACGATGATGATATTTCCAAATTTTGCAAAGATTTAGAAATTAAATTATCGGATAAAATCAAAAATGAACAGGATATCGATGCCGTTGAAATGACCGACGAATTAAAAGTACTTCGAAATATTTTAAACCCAGATTTATTAGTGCCAGAAATTTTAGAGTATATTATTGCGAAAATAATTTATGTAGTACTTTACCAATCTTAGTAGTTGCTCTTATAATACTCTTTACATTGCCAGTGAGTATGTAGCCACCGGAGTAAGGTCATTTTCAAAATTAAAATTAATTAAAAAATTTCTTCGAAGCACAATGGCCCAAGACAGTTTGGACAACTTAGCATTGGTTTCTATTGAACACGATCTAGCTGAAAATTTAGATATGCATGATGCGATTAAAAAATTTGCAGAATTGAAAGCTCTCAAAGTGCAATTTATTTAATAAGTACTCATTTATTGATTTAAATATTCATGTTAATTATTAAATAAATATGTGAATTTTTATGGATGAAATATTATTCTAAATGAAGCAGTGGCCACGCTCGAATATGATTCTACATAACTTTAAACGAGTTTGATGCTACCTATATTTATTTAGGTTTTAATTTCTCTCTATTTTTCATTAGTTTAGGTACCTGTAAAGGACATTACTGATCCCATACTGTCAATAACTTAGCTACACCAGTTTGAATCCTGAGCTTGGTCATTTGCAACGACCTCTGCGCCTAACATTGGTGGCTCTCCTTGCAATGCTCGCTGCATAATTCGTTCCGGATCCGCACGCAGAATGTGACCGAGTTTGAGGATCTTCATCGAATCTCTGATCTCGTTATTGTACAGAGTTCTCAAATGTAAGGAACTATCTCTCGAACTAATCAGTTAGCGCCCAACTTTCACATTCATACATAGTCCTGATCTGTAATTAAGCTTTAGCTCCAAAGCACTTGATAGGTGTTTAGATTTTAGCAGTGTCCCAATAGAGGATACAAAGTACGACTGCATGCTGCCAGCCGCTCTTTATAATCCTCACCTACACTGATATCGTGAGTGATAAGGGAACCCATTTCGAGGACCTCCTCACTCGCTCAAACGTGTAGTGACCACTGCTATCTGGTGTGCCATTTTCCTTATAACCAGAGATCATGTATTTTGTTTTGGACTCATTGATCTGGAGTACAACAGAAACTTAAAAATCTCCTCCACTCCGTTGCTATTCAGTCCAATCACACATATGTCATCACACATATGATTGGACTGGCGATATAACACGTTGCACTGCAGTATTTCAGTCTTACAAAAATGCACTTCAACATGAGATTAAAGAATATCGGCGACGATGCTCTATTTCTGCCGAACACTCGAGTTAACTGTAAAATAAATTTAACACAGCATTGAGACTGCGTCACTGTCATTCTACATAATCGTTCTAATTTTGTTGGAATTTCTAGGTATTCCAGGACAGGCCAACAACTTTTTTGTTTATTTGAGTCATAGGCATGCCTGAAACGCAGGAACACCTGATGTACGGGATGTCTCATAGTATTTAGATAGATCCATCCCCAGTGACTGATCGATCCGAACGACATCCTCCTTGATAGTCATCAACCAACCCGTTCAGTGCGGGGTGATTCTATCCAATATAATGTAGGAAAGTAACTAGTATGCAGTGAAAAGAAGATCTATGTATACCGTGATAATTCTTACACTTCAATCGGTCTCTCTTTTTGAAGATAGCGCGTATCGCGGATACTTTTCATTGGTCAGGCATAACTTCACTTCACCTTACTAATCGATTAAGGTCGAAAAGACAGTTCCACAATCCCCACCGAATATCAAGAACTCCGAATTATTGCCAGTCCACCCCAGGTGAGCGGTTTCGTTTTAATCTCTGCATGGCTTTAGTAAATTTTTCATGGGATAGATCCTCAATGCAAATCTCTGCAGTCGAATAGCAGGTGACCCAGGCCTAAAAGTATGATGCTTCTGGCTTCTTCCGTCTACAAACCCGCTTAGCTCCTCTCCTAGAGAGACTCCCTTCCTCCTCAACCTTGTTGTTGCCCTTCACTATGGGCTACATTTTGTTGCTCATCTGCAAGACGACACTCGTCATCAAATGGCGATCCATACTCATTATTAATCTGTTAACTACTTTAAACAACGCCCGTATCAATAAGAGTCACCTCATAATATCGATGCTTTCCCATCTAAGAAAGTTTTCGGCGATGTTCGTTTTGTGAGGCGTTCCGTTATCTTGCATCAAAATAAATCCTGCACCGTGTGGTGCAAATTATCTGCAAAATCAAAATCAATTTTCAACAGTCGTTCTGAACGGACATTTATTGTTTTGTTATTTTGTATTACCTCATTAGTTTTAGTTTTAACGTAAAATTATTTTCATTTTTAAATTAATTGATAAAACTGAATTAGTGCTGTGTAATGTGTTACTGTTACAGTAATTTTTATTCGTTAATTTTTAAAAATTAAAAAAAAAAACAGATGCTTACCTGTGATAATCGAAAACAAGAATCGTAAAAGTGTATTAACATTTTTCTGCAAACTAAGCATAATCGTTCCAATACAAATATTATTACTATCAAACGATAAAAAGTATATAGACTGTAATGTTATGGTTGTAGATGGGTGGTTTTTTGCGTGCAATGGTTTCATGTGCAGCAAAGTCATTAGCTGCCTCATCAAATGTGAAAAAGCTCCTATCAAAATTTCCAAATGAAGTAAAGAAGGAAATTAAAATGGTTATGGATAGTGTGGCAGGGTTACGTTGGTTCTGGCCTAAATGCTTAGATTGCATGTGTGTCTACCTAAGAATGATAAACTTCTATACTTTACAAAGGTTAGAGCGAGCTGAAGAAACCATCAAAATACAATTATTACGGCGAAAACAGATCCTATAATGCGAAATGATCGCCCCGTAACTCGAACACGAATAAAAGCAGCGGCAATTTCTAATTCACTTAATAATAAGCCGGAAATATCATCTAAGCCGAACATTCACCAGACTGTAACTTCTAACAGCCTAACTAATATTAACTTGCAGCGATCGACAGAATCGTTTACCCAAAGTGAAAAATATGATGACAACTTAAAATTAAAAATTCAAGAACATCAGCCGAAAACATGCCATCTAATTCAAGTCTTTTATCAGAAGTATCTGAGTCGGTTATTTAACCCGTATTAGAGATATCAGAGGATTTGATTTCAACCTAGACGATAGCTCATTCATAGCTCAGTAACTGATGTGTCATTTAAAAAGCTGTGTGATACAATAATTAACACTAAAGAAGTATATACACAAAGAATTACCCCCAAATGGAACGCATTACGATTATGTATCGTACAAAATGAATATTACAGGGGATTCATTTAATAACGCCTTACACTCTAATTTTTGGCCTGCTGGTCTGTTGGTAAAAGAATTTGAGTGGGGCCAAAAGAAATCTTTCATCAAAAACTCCGGATGAACCTCAAACCTCGATGAGAACTTGTAACCTACATGAAACAAATGCATCTACCGAATCCCGTAATCGTCAAAAAAAATTGACCAATAGTATACTGGTGCAATGTGGCGTACTGACTGGTATCCAGAATCAACAGGAGCATTCCTCTTCTTCCAAATTTATTTCAAAATCGACCTCAATATTTTTTAAATCAAGTACCAGAGAAACAAACCTAGAAAACTGTTTCCAATACTTAGATGTCATTCCTAATGTATCGTTTCAACAAGCCTAACCTCAACTAATTGCATTGATAAAAGCTAAATCATTACCGGATATGTCACAGTTCATTTCCGTAGCCGCATACGACAAGTTAGACAACTGCATGCTGAAAGCGTTTCTAAAGAAAAACCAATTTGACCTCAATAAACAGCATAAGACGACGATTAATTCTGTAACCAAAGTATATAATATCGCAGTTACATAGTGATAATTATCAGAGGATCAGTCACATAGTGATAATTAATAATCAATATAAAACAAAATGCAGTGATATCCATCCATTTAGTTCGTGCAATCACATCACTACTTCATCACAGACAACCTCAACAATTCAAGATTATACTGGATTTGACGTGCAATATTGATCGTTTAGAACATGCACTCAACTTTATTAAAAATCAAAAATCTTCAAATGTAAAATGGATATTAAACATCCCGTTTAATTATTATTAAGGTATACTATTTTGTTTGTTTATAATTTTTGATTAAATGAAAGAGAATGGATCTTATATTGATAAATGTTTTATTTAATGTCGGCAATTATGTATGGAATACAATATCAGATAAATGTCCGACTTTGTTAGCCTCACAAATGCGAGCCCTTTTGAGCACATTTTTCATTACATTCTCACACATTTCACGCGGTATTTCATTAATTTCATCACGAATATTTTGTTTGAGTTGCTCAAGCGTTTCTGGTTTGTTTGCATAAGCCTTGCTTTTCAGATATCCCCACAAAGCGAAGTCCGGAGCAGTCAAATCAGGCGACCGTGGAGGCCAATCAGCATCACCATTTTTTTAAATAACTTGTTGTGGAAAGAGGTCTCGCAGTAATTCCATTGTAATCCTGGCTGTATGCGATGTGGCAGCGTCTTGTTGATACTACATATTAATCAAGCCCAAAGCATGCAGTTGTGGCGTTAAAAAGTTTTCAATCATATCACGATATCGCTCCCCATTCACAGTTACCGTTACACCGTTTTCATTTTGAAAGAAGTAAGGTCCAATGATTCCTCCAATACCACCAAATTGCATACCAGACTGTCACTTTTAATGGATGTAAAGGTGACTGATGAATCATTTGAGGGTTTTCCATCGCCCAGAACCGACTATTCTGTTTATTCATATATCCATTCAAATAAAATGTGCCTCGTCTCTCATTATGATTTTTTCATGATAATCGGGGTTGTCATGGGCGAGCTGTAACATCCTATTGGCATATGTACGGCGGCGTAAATGGTCTTGTGGAAGAAGCTCTTGTATCAAGTGAATCACTGAATCTTAAATGGAAACAAATGCAAATCCTTGTACAAAATTGTGACCAAACTTGTTCTTTGAAGACCAAGCTCCTGAGCACGGTGTCGAATTGAGGTTGATGGATTGTTTAGAACACTTTCTTGAGCAGCAGTAATGTTTTCAGACGATTTGCCGTACGTTGTGGCCCATGCTTGGGCCTATCACCTACAGACCCTCTTTCTTCGAAATCATTCACTACACGATAAATAGTGCGTTTTGTTGGCACGTTATTTCTCCCAAAAATTTTACGTAACTTTCTCATCGTCACAGTAATCGATGATTGATTTTGATAAAATGTTTTAACGATTAAAACACGTTGGTTTATCGAATATTTTTCCATAATAAATTTGCCACGTATCTACTTCACGACTGCCAAATATGAACTGTCAAGACTAACGTTTACCAAAATGGCGGCAAAATAAAGTAGTATACCTTCCCGGCGGACACCCTGTATATTGCGAAACCGTTCATAATTAGATAATTAGTGTTTATAAGTTTCCTACAAATTTGTAAATTCATATGACAGTGTGAGAGAGAACCTATTTTGATTTATATTGGTTCACTGTTTACTGTAACACGTAGTACTCGTGTAAAACATCCTATGGTCCTGTCTTTAATACAACCTCGCCAATTTTTTACTTGACTCGAGAAGAACTCACCAGTCATCGATTTTCATTTGGTGTTTTTTTCTGCTTGGATAGGCCTTAAAATTATCAAATGAAATTTTTAGGAACTAAAATTCATAACCAATTTCTCTGACGTAGAAACACGAATATATTTTAGTGCGAAATACGTTTATAGGGTTAAAATTTTTGTCTTTTTAGTTGTTTAATTGGGAGAGAGATCGGATTTTAAATCCTAGTATTTAAATCCATACTTATGACCCGACTTGATACGTGTAGAATTTTGCCTTGTAGAGCATTAAAATAAATCGCGCTGATTGGTTTGATTTTATAAAACAAAAGCCTGCGATATATATATATTTGCCGTATTGAAAATTAAACAATTAAAAATGACTTAGCTACTTTTAGCCAAAGTCTATTTCATTTGAATACCTTAAATGAAACAATTTTACATGTACCAAACTACCAACGCCTTAATTTTTAGAAATTGTTTTCATTTTTTGTATGTTTCGAGATTCCTGTCCCATTCGTATTTGCTTCTATAATCGACGCGAATGAAATATCTGAAACCAGTTGGTTATGGATTTCCGAGGCTAGACGGAAATGAGAAAGGAGCCAAAGAATAAATAAAGAGATTCGGCTAAAGACGAATGGCACAAGAATTATTTAAAAAGACACTTTTAATTATTTAGTTTCTTACAAATGAAGTTTGTTATTTTTAAATATGTTATAAACTATATATCGAATTATTTTCTATAATAAATTTCTTTGAATTAATTTATTTACAATTTCTTGCCGGCGATCAATAGTAACAGCATCACCTGTTTCGGAATTAGGCTCAATGATAGTTTTCTCTATATCTAATTCCATTTCGTCCCAAGAATCATTCTGGTCAATGCAAATGTTATGCAGAACACAGCATGATACAATTATATTTTTTACTGTACCAAGATTTGTGTGTTCAGTAAAATGTAGAAGCCTTCGAAACCGACTTTTCATTAAGCCAAAGGCATTTTCTACAAATACTCGGGTAGCCGAATGAAGAGTGTTGAAGTTTTTTTGTTGGTTACTCAAATTTCCGGTGTCTTTAAATGGTGGAACTAACCATGATTTTAGTGGATAAGCTGAATCTCCCAGCAGAAAAGTATTTCTTGGAAATACTGTGTTGTCTTCAGCAACTTTGCGGAATAATGTGGATCTTCTTAACACTCTTGCATCGTTCATTGAACCGGGCTCCCCACAATATACGTCAATAATTTTTTTGGACGCATCTACAACAGCCTGCAAGATAATGCTGCAACTTCCCTTTTGATTAAAATAAATCTCTGAATTTTCAGATGGCTTTCTAATTGAAATATGTGTACTATCTATTGCACCAAGTACGCCCGATATTCCTCTAAACTTTTCAAACGCCATGGTTGTGTGTTGAATTTGCTCACTTGATCTTGGCCATATAATATATTGATGTGCGATTGTTATAAGCCAAGACGAGATTCTATTCACAATTTTCCACGTCGTGACTTCATTGATGCCAAAAAAATCTCCCAGCTGTCTATATGTAATGGTATTCGCTACATACCACAAAAAAATATGAACTTCATTTTTAGCTCCAACTTTTGGCCGACCTCCATGTGTGTGAATCGGGCAAAATTTTGACGATTTATATAAGTCTGGAAATAAAATTAAACTTAATTAAACCAATATTACTCAGTTCTATTTATTATTGTATATCTTTACTACCTATTAACGAATTGACCGTCTCTCGGTTGAGCTTAAATAGTTTCCTAAAATCATTCGCATCGTATTTTTCTATGGTTTCCATGAAGGTTGACTTTCTAGGGTGACAAGCATATTCAGCTTCAGGGTCGGAAGAATCCGACGCATTTTCACTGGTACTTGTACTGCTACTGTCGTCCATTATATGGCTAATTACAGCCTGAAAATTAAATTTGGTATTATTATTGATACTTGAATTTCAACTGGAATACTAATAAAACAAATTAAGCTTCTCTTCTATAAATAACACAGATCAGATATATGTACGTATGTATATATGTATACGGCTTAATTTTTATAGAATTAAGAATAAATACTTACCTTAATAACAGCCATTTTCGACTTCGTTGAATTCATTTTAATAATTGTTTAAAAACATTTGCATTATAAATCTTAGTTAAATTTTACATTTTTGTTTTAAATGTCAAAATCAGAATGTCATTTTTCCATATAATTTACAACAATAAAACTTGACAAAATCATTGCTTCAGCGTGAAGCACGGCAACTAAAATTCATAATAAACCGTTAATACGTTTATACATACATATGTACTTAAAAGCCAGGGGTGAGATGTTGTAACATCACTATTTTCGATATTCGATAGACATTTTTGTCGCTAATTTCAATAACAAAATTGTATACTACATATTTCGTTTATCCAATTACGCTGTTTATATTGCGTTGAAATGTGTGCGAAATTAGTAAGGAACAGAGTATTCGATAGTTAATTTAACCATTGCCTCCTTATTGAGAGGCTTTTCTAGTACATAGTATGTTTGTCTAGATACTTTTCATGTTTCGTTCTATAGATCATGGGGTCGATTATTTAAGCATTACGAGTTACGAGTTTTTCGAAATTACGACCAAAAGACATTTCTTGTTCTCGTAATTGCGGCATGTTGTTGTTGTTTTACTCGTACAAGTTTTTGGGTACGACCAGCAACTCATAATGGTTGAAATGATTGTTTTTTAGGAAAATTTGTCAAAATTAACTGTTCAAATAATGTTTTTAGACATTTAGTAGTAATTCAATAGTCGAACATATGATTTTTTTATTAATAAATTACTATTAAACATGGATTTAATAGTTTGATTTATTGCTATGTTCATTCCATTTTGAAAAGTGTGACAACCATAGTAGTGTGGTGATTTTGCGAAAAACGATTGTTTGAAAATTGTCAAAAATCGTTTAAGTGTTGTTGAAGAAGTGATTACAATTTTTTAATAAAAATAATAATTTTCCAATCTATTACATAAAATGAAAATATGTGTTTATACTAATCATAATTTAATACTTTATTTTGTATTTTTAATATAAACAAATAATTAATATAATTTTTATTTTGTGTACAAAAACTATTATTTAGGGCAAACCGAACAAATAGACAGCAACTAAATAAAATTATTAGTTTTATGGAAGACCATCCCGATTTTGCCAAGGGTGAACAAATTCAACAACAGGATCCATTATAATGTTTTCCTGCAAATAGAATTATGATATGTCAAATTAGCTTGGTTATAATATTAAAACACCAAAAGATTACATACTTTCAAATAAATTTTTAAATACACAAAATAATTTTATTTTTATTTATTTTATTTTAATTTAATTTTTTTTTGTTTAAAACAAATAATTTTGATTTAAAACACAAACAATTTTGAATGAACACACAAACAACAACCAAACAATTCCGTCGCGCGCCAATTTTATTTTGACATAACCACAAAATATTTGTAAACAAAATAAAATCCAAAACAAAATATGTGTCCGAAAATGAATATATCGGTCTACTCCTTTTTTTCAAAAAAATTGTATCTCGTACTTGCTTTCATAATCGCGCTATGCCGCAATTACGACTTCATGGATTACGAGTTGTCGTAACTCGTAATACGAGAGATACATAATCGATCCCCATTTCAACCATTACGAGTTGCTTGTCGTACTCAAAAACTTGTACGAGTAAAACAACAACAACAACATGTTGCAATTACGAGAACTCGAAAAGTCTTACATAATCGCGTTTGGTCGTAATGTCGAAAAACTCGTAACTCGTAATGCTTACATAATCGACCCCATAATCGTGCTATGTCGCAATTACGACTTCATGGATTACGAGTTGCCGTAACTCGTAACTCGTAATACGACAGAATAAAGATACATAATCGACCCCAAGTTGTCCAGCGCCCCAACAAACAATGCGTAAGGAAAGCGGGTGGCTTTTATCTTCAAAATCGCAGTATGTACCTGGAAATGCTAACTTACAGTACGCTGGCTGAGAAAGCTCCCGCTAAACAATTTTACGAATTCGCAAAATACGAAGCAAAAACGAACTATAAACGAACTTTTTTAATCCTTTTATACTACCACATTCACGCACATTTACATTATGCTATAGGATAGGTGTACTACGTATTACGACTTACGAAACGATATTATATAGAAAATATTATTTCATTATCGTGATTCGTGATTCTACCGAACTAGTCGCCATTCCACGTAATTTTCCGAGTAATTTCTTGTCATTTCTTGTCAGCAAAATGCATGAATATACATATATATATATATATATATATATATATATATATATATATATATATATATATATATATATATATATATGTATATATATATATATATATATATATATATATATATATATATATATATATATATATATATATATATATATATATATATATATATATATATATATATATATATATATATATATATATATATATACTTATATACATATATATATTTAGTGTTAATATTAAATAAATCAAGTAAGTTTAATTTTTGAATTAATATATTTCAATTGGACAAATTTGTGGGAGCATGCCTAGAGTCAACCATAGAAAAATTATGAACTTAAAAAAAATTAAGAATTTTAACGAAACCAATTATTTTTGTTTTTTTTTTGACATTCAAACCATAGAAACTTAATAATTCTTAAGTGACAGCATTTTGTTTACATTTTGCATAACTAGTAATTTTTTGTGTATTACATTATATGTTTAATATATTTAGAGTAATATGTAGAAAATAGCAGATACAATTATTATTTTAGTTAATAAATAAAACTAATAAGTGTTTCAATCCATTAGTTTTTGAGTTAGTTCTCAAATTGTAAGTTTAGATAATATTCAATATTGTTAACTACATACAATATAATTCCGCAAACAACGATGAAATTAGAGGTATGGTGAGATGACAACTATGTATACTCATATACACACATCAAAAGTGTACAAGGAACACATGGTTTTTAGGTTATCATCCCCTTGAATTTGGTTCGATTTTGGTTTTGTTTTTTGTTTCTAGAAGATACATCGATTGCACATACAATAACGAAAAAAAAAATTACTTAATTTTTAGGAATAACGGTAAAAACGATGAATGGTAGAGAAAGACCAATTTAAGAATTTTGAACAATTCAGAATTTTTTTTACTTCATTTTATTTCATTAAATTAGTACAGTTATTTTTGTTTCATAATAAATGGTGTTCCCTCCTCTTGCATTTAGGACAGATTGACATCTTCTGGGCATGGAGCTAATCAACGTATCGAGGCTGTCTTGTGGAATTTGTCTCCAGTGATCTTGAAGGAGACTGCATAGTTGCACCCGCGTTGTTATTGATGCTAAATGTGGCAGAATGCTTCGTTGAAGTTGATCCCATGCGTGTTCAATCGGATTTAGGTCCGGGGATTGTGCTGGCCATGGTAACATATGGATTTCCTGCGCTTCCAACCAGTCTGTTGTGATTCTTGCTGTATGTGGCCTGGCATTGTCGTGCATAAAAATAAATTCTGATCCGATTTGTGATGAAAATGGAAGCACAACAGGTTCCAGTATCTCATTGATGTAACTGGCCGCCGATAAGTTACCTTCTGGAAAAACGAGATCAGTTCTTTTACCAGTCATAATACCAGCCCATACCATAACAGTGCCTCCACTGTATCTGTGCACTTCTTGTACAACTTTCAGCCTCTCGGCGTTACCAGGCTGTCTCCATATTCTTGTTCTCCTAGTATCTGGGTGAAATCCAAATCTTGACTCATCAGTGAACAAAACTTTGGACCATTCCTCTTCTGTCCAATTTCTATGATTTTGACACCAATCATTTCTAAGCACTCGATTTCCATGTCGAATCGGTGGACATCTCAACGGGCGGCGAGCGTGGAGGTTGTTTTCGTGTAGTCTATTCCTGATGGTTTGGTCACTAACATAAATGTTTTCATTAGTCCACAAGCGTGACTGTAATTGTCGGCCAGTTAAAGTTGGCTCCCGGCGGACTTGCAGTTGAATAAAACGGTCCTGTGCTGAAGTTGTAACTCTTTCTCGACCTGGACGCTGCACGTACGGACTCCCAGTCATACATTGCCGTTGCCATAACCTGCATATAACGCTCCGGGACACATTAAAATGACGGGGAACATTTGTTTGGCTTCTTTCACTTCGAAGCATTCCTACTGCTTCGTCCATTTCACTATGAGTTAGGTTATGACGTGTATTGCTGTACTCCATATTTCTACACAAAATTTTAAATTTAAAAATTTTTAAATCTCTTTTAGGAGCTAAAACTGAATAAAGTCTGAGATGACAATTCAACTCAAATAGACTAAATATAATTTTTTCGATAAAACAATAACCGGTTTTACCGTTATCCCTGAAATTTTTTGATATTGTATGTGCAATCGATGTATCTTCCAGAAACAAAAAACAAAACCAAAATCGAACCAAATTCAAGGGGATGACAACCTAAAAACCATGTGTTCCTTGTACACTTTTGATGTGTGTAATAAAAAACACAATTTGTAGGCTGAAATATATCGAAATTAGAGGGTGAGGTTCAAATACAATAAACCACCCATATTACCATAGTGAGAATAATTTAGAAAGTCATAAAGAACAGGTAGATTAAACAATTTCAATAGAATAACAGGATGGACTTTTCTTTAAAATTTTTAACGCCCCTCGAAAATGCTTGGGTAATATGACGTCATCAAATAAAATCTTATTTCGAATTTTTTTTTGCATCTTTTTGAGAAGGGAAACGACACCAAAAAAAGTATAAATAAACGATCTCAAAAAAAAAAAGATTAGAAATAATCTGATCCTGTTGATAATAAGTTAGTGAGTTTTTTATTTAACAAGTGTGTGATTTATTTTTATAAAAATTAAATCTTTGTTTCAAAATTCAAACATTGTTGTTGTTGTTGTACCGGGAATATCCTGTGTTTATACTTGTATATATATATGCATATATTTTGATATATGTATAATATATGTATATATGCGTAAATGTTCACAATCAATTATGTATTGTACTATTTTTCAGATTATAATTAAAGTCTGCAAATAAAAAATAAATTGAAAATATTAGTATACTAGCACTGCAAAATGGCGAATTTGTTAAAATTATTTGTATTCAAAGATTTTACCTGCCAACGATAAAATTTCCTCGAACTATTTATTTTTACGTATAAAAAATATAAATTAATTTCACTAGAAAGCACTAAATCACAGATATATCTGAAAAAAATAAAATAAAATTATAGAAATATAATTGAATACGAAAAAAATAAAATTTAATGAGAAAATTAAAAATGGCACCTACCGCATCAAAATACTATTCACGTTTGTTTACCAAAAAATATTTGTTTTTTTCTATTCCCTTTTAATTTTTCTTAAGTTTGACCGAAAAATTTCGCATCCCTAATTTTTTTTAAGTGACAGATGAAATTTAACGAGGTTTCGTTGAATTTTTTACGTTACGTTATTTTTTCCATGGGCGAATACACAGAAATGCCATTTATCGCACTCTTAATTTTTTTTACGTTAATTTCCTAATTTTTTTTAAGTCATCCCTGGTTACCACTTAAAACTCATTATTTCAGACCCAGCAGCTACACATATCTCTTGGTTTGTCCGACATGAAAACATTGCGTTGTAGCAGTATGGTTTTAAGTAAAGGTATACACACTATAGTTAAAGTTAGCCCAATCCATTTTTTTCCGAGCTGCTAATAAATACATACTTATATTTTTAATACTTCTACAGAATGTGCAATGCGGAAAATTCCAACATGCAAAAATTCAAAGAAATGTGTTTAAATTTCACATTGAAAGGTGCACTATATTATGTAGAACATAATTTGGAACATGGTGTGACAGTTATGTCCGATTTAGATGTAGAAAAATGTTTGGCCGGCAAAAAAAGAAGACACTAGTTTATTACAATTTATGTGTGAATGACAAGAATAGCAATATAAACAAGCAAAATTTTGCATGCGTTTTTGTCTTTTTTTTTCCGGTAATGTTACCATAATAATGAAAATGTTACCATAAAATATATTCAACCAGAGTATATTTTATGGTAACATTTTTAGAAAATATATATCCAACCAATCAGCGAATAGACGTCAAATTTTTATAGTTGGTTTAAAATAACAACAGAAATGGCTTGTAAGTAAATTATTTCTTTTTATTTTCTAATTTAAATATTAATTAATAATTAATAATATTTTAGTAAACAACAAAATTGTTATTCTAAAAGATGAGCGTGTAAAGAACTATCCGGTTCCACCGATTGTGTATGGTAAGAAAATAATTAAAATGTGATTGTGGTTATGTTTTTTTTTGACTGTAATTTATTTTTTGCAGAGACTGAATATTTGTTGCCGGAAGAGGAGATAAATGCTGTTGAACAATTTTCCACACCGAATGACTTCGGTAATATATGTATTTCACTAAATTAATCGTAATTAAACAATTAATTTATACATAATATGTACAGTGGTTTTCATAAAAATAGTAGTGCAGCTAATTTCGAGAGGTAAAGTGTTTCGCTATTTTCATAAAAAATAACGATTGCCCTGTCCCGTAAAGCTTGTTTTCAATTTTGTTACAATTTTGCATTGATGAATCATGTGCAAACAAAATAAATGTAGTAAAGAAATCATAAACTAGATTGTAAAATGTACACGACTATTAATATGAACATAGCAAATTCACTACTATTATTATGAACACAGCCGTACATACATAAGTATATATAAATAAATTGTTTAATTAACAAATAATTTATATGCTTTAACACTTTTTTCTTTCAGAATCTGGCTTGTATATTCCGGACGATCGGGAAATAGTAACAGGTTGGTATTTACGATTTAGTATGCTTTTACATAAATATAGTTACTAAATATAAAAATGTTTTTACTTTTTAGATGATCTAATAGATGCAGTAAGATTACATCCCTCTTTGTGGAATATAAATATAGCAGACTATAGGAATAAAATAATTAAGACAAGGAGTTGGGAAGAGGTTGCGGTTTCTCTAAGTAAGTAATGCCGTCATTAAAGTACCGTCATTGAATATCGTATCTAAAATATTTTTATTTTTATACAGATATGACAGTGGAAGATATTCCTGAGATTAAAAAAAAATGGGAATCAGTTAGAGGGTCACACGTACGGTCAAAGCGGCCTACACCGAGTGGCTCCTGTCGTACGACAAAGCCGTACAAATACAGTAAGGCCCTGTCATTTTTAGATGACCAATTTGAGCCAAGACCGTAAGTGAAAAAATAAAATACTTCCTCTATAATTCTTCTTCTAGACTAATTTTTCCCTATTTTTTTTTATTTATTTTAGAACTTCATCATTATCGAACATGGAGAGTTCCGAATCAAACGAGTTTAGTGATTTCGGCGATATTAAAACACCTCAGAAAAGTATGTATATATATATATTTAAAAGAATAAACATATATGTATATATAAACATATAAACATAAATATATATATATATATATATATATATATATATATATATATATATATATATATATATATATATATATATATATATATATATATATATATATATATATATATATATATATATATATATATATATATATATATATATATATATATATATATATATATTTAATATATATATATATATAATATATATATATATATATATATATATATATATATATATATATATATATATATCTTTATATATATATATATATATATACATAAATATATTATATATCTAATTTTAACTTTTTATTTTGTTTAGGGAAAAGAGACGAGCATCTTGAATTGAAAAAGGAGGCATTAAAACTATATGCCAAGAGGAGTGAGCACAAACAGAGCGAGCAAAAACAACGGTCGTCGGAGGATGTGTTTGGGGAATTAATTGCCATGGAGTTGAAGGCACTTAAACCGGAATATAATATTGAAGCACAGTTAAAACTAATGCAGGTGTTAACCGAAATAAAAAAAAAACAATTATTAAATTCTTAATATTAAAAAATCTTTTATTTAATTTATTTTCTTAGAGGAAAAGCACATATGGAAGCATCAAAATTGATTGTTTCCATTAGGCATAAAAACCTCTTTAATTTTTAATTGTTTTACACCTGTCGGAAAAAAAATGATTAAAAGCATAACAATATACTTACCAACCGATCCGTCAAAAGTTCCTATTCATCATTTATTTGTCTTGTCCTGATTTATTCCTCTTGTCTTGTCATTTTTCCTGTAAAAAATTTAAAACACAAATATTGAATTAAAATTATATAATTTATATAGGAAAATTTCTATAAAATTGCTTGAAATAACACTTACTCTAAATTTTGTCCATTTGCCAAGATACAGCTCCATCAGTATTAAAATATGTTGCAAATTTCTCTCGTACTTCCTTGGCATGCTTACTTGGATTAAATGCCTTGGTATGCATATTTCTGATATTATCCGTCATATCATTTCGCCAAGTTCCATTACTGATAGTTCCATCATCGTTTTCTACATCGATTAAATCAGCTGAAATGTATGGCGTTGGACTGGATTGCTGTCTCAACCAGTTATGAAGACACACGCAAGCTCCTATAATATTTTCTGCTGTATCAATCTATAAAATTCAAATTAACAGAATGATTTAACTAAAATACTGTATATAAAACACTTACGTTTGCAATTATTGGCTGTCGAAATATTCTCCATTTAGACACCAATATGCCGAAACAATTTTCAATCATTCGGCGTGCCCGTGACAGCCTATAATTAAAAATTTTCTGGGCGACCGTAAGAGGACATTTTGAGAATGGCTTCAAAATATTCTCGTGCAAACCAAATGCGTCATCCGCAACGAAGACATATGGGACATTTTTTATCGATGGTGATAAATCCGATGGCCGTGGTATCCTAAACGAAATGGTTTAAATGATTATTGCTGTTATTTTTATTGCTGTTAAGGGTTATTTATACTTACGGTAAAGAATTTGAAAATAATTTTTTTCCAAATTTGCTGTTGTGAAAAATACCCCCATCACTCTGTCTTCCAGCAGCCCCTATATCGCACACCATAAAATTATAATTGTGGTCACATATCGCCATCAACACAATTGAGTGGAACTTTTTGTAATTAAAAAAAGTCGAACCACTATACGACGGGGCCTATATAAATGAATTAAAATTTAGATAACTGGAATATTAAAAAATCACTATATAGTAAATACCTGTATAGAAACGTGTTTCCCATCTATTGCACCAATACAATGTGGGAAATTCCAACGTTCTTTATATCCATTGGCCACTGCAATCAAATTTTCCTCATTTATTTTAATGAATACTTTTGACTTGAGTGCATTTATTATGGCGTGCGTCGTTTCACGGATAATAAAATGCACGCTAGCTGGTGAGCATTTGTAGGCAGTGGATAAACTTTTCTGCGATTCACCAGAAGCTAAATATCTAGAAAAGAATATATTATGCAATTAATTGAACGACATGTACAGAAAATAAATTTTTATTCTCACCTAAGCGTAATAGCCAATCTTGCACTTGCTTCAATACTCTTCCTGGTTAAATTTTGTTTGGTGATTGCAGGTCCGACTAGATTTAACAGCTCGTCAAACTGAGAAGATGACATTCTCATATAATTGTAAAACAGCTCTGGGTCAGTTAATTTCAGACGAAGGAATACTGTTTGAAATGCCCCCGATTGTTCCCGCTCTTGGTAGTACGGTCGAACCCAACATTTTTTTTTCTTTTTGGGCATCTCATCTTCTTCATCGCTATTTAATATTATTTTTAATAGGAAATTGTCTTCATCACTTTCACTTTCACTATCACTGAATATTATTTTAAGTAATTGATTATTATTTAATTGTTCCATATTTAATTAAATTAATTTTTTTCCGTATCGTTTTCACAAAAAAATATGTTTAAATGTCAAAAAATATAGCATCCAATTATGCCGCCAAAAAAATTATAGCATCGCCATTTTTGTTTACATACTCTTTCTCAGTTTAACTAATGGATTTTTTTTGTATTGTGTGTAGCTCACTTTTGCCTGCAAAATTTTGCCTGGCAAGCATTTTTCTACATCTAAATCGGACATTAGGCTGTTTCCGAAACCAAAACTTATTTGTGGAACCTAACTTATTCGCATAAAGGCATTGTCGCATGCAGTTGTATTCCCGACCGAATCGGTAGAAAATATGGTAACACACGCCACATGAGCAAAACAATAATCCGACCGATTTTTACAACAACAAAATTTTTGTTTGTGTTTTTTTAATTTTTTTGTCATTTGTTTTTGATATTTAATTTATCAAATTATTACCACATTCATTTTTAATTTTCAATATATTGTACAGATTGACAGCTACGTTTGTAAACAAACCAAATTATCACCGAATTGAGGTTATACTCACAACGAAAATAAATATCGGTGATATTTGATGCGTTCGGAGCCGACAAAACTTATACCATTTACGTAAAAACTCGGTTGTCGGACCGACAGAATAGAAAAACTCTTATTATTCAATTAAAATTGTTATATTATTATAAATTTATGATTTTAATTACTAATTGTAGTTATTTCATATATTTTCTCAATAATTTAAGCCAAAAATATGCAATCATTTAATCATAAATGAAAAAATCGGTCCCAGGCTTTTGCCGATATTTTTGTCATGTGGCAACGCCTTAATTGTCTCCTCGCGAGATAACTTATTTGCTATCTCGTTCTTGCAAGAAAAGCTAAATTAATTGTCAATTTTTTGCATTTCTTGTTGAATGACAACATCAAATTAAAAATACCTTTTAATAAATTTATAATTAGTTGAAGAAAATTAAAGAATATATTATAATTAAAGAACAAATATAATATACGATTTGACATTTTTGTTCGTCATTAAATTTAATAAAAGCAACAATTTTTTTAAATTAGCCATATTATATTAATATTTCTTCTGTTTATAATAAATAATAACAACATTTTTATCCATAGAAGCACAAACATTTACTGTTTTCGTGTTTCTGTCAAAATAAGTAAGGATGACTTTTCTTGAAATCAATTCGGATGACTTTTCTTACTTGTTTAAGATGGCGGCCCATAAGTAAATAAGTTTGAAATAAGTATCGGTTCCGGAAACAGCCTTAATATAACTTTCGCACAATTAAAGTTGTGACGTTTGGATCGGGTGATTCGGTTCGAATCTCAATAGCGGTTTAATGCAAAAGGGATTCTTATCCTTGATTTCGATCGGGATGATGATGAAAACATCTATGACTCTCTGTTGAGAGTGCAGAATCCATGGGCCAATCCATTGTGTATGACAGTGCAGGCTGGCATGGAGTTATACAAACTATAGATGGTCAAACAAATCGGACCTGTGGCCGTTCATCCTCGAACGGCTGGCAACGGCGTAAGGACGCAAATAATCTAACTGCAAAGGAACCGGGAGAGCCTTGATCCCATAACAAGTAGAGGTTAAAACATAAAAAAATAGATAAAAATAAAAACTTTCGAACACAATTCTGTACCGTTTCGAAGTTTTTGTCTTTCTCTTTATAATTGCACTAACACAGTCACACACCGAAGTTATTGTGATACGTTTTATTTGATTTCAGATATTGTTTTGTAGATAATTCTGTTTACCAAGACAATTTGCAAAGTAATACCGAAGAGCAGAGGCACTCGGAAGGTTTGCTGTAGTATCCGTTGATGATCATCTAAGATGTGTAGCGGTTTCGAATATTTTATCGGAAGATATCTATTGCAGCATATTTTTTAAATTTGGTTTTAGTCATGTTTGTTACGTTGCAGACAGAAGGGAGAGGGCATGTGATTCATCTTTATGTTACGGTGTGTTACGAAGAGGATCATCCATAAAACATAATATTTAGCGTTATGTAATTTATGGGCGGCCCCTAACCTAAAATAAAGTTATTTGATATTTGTACGTAAATTACGACTATATTTCTTTAGCGTAAAATGTAACCTTCAAAAATCCAAATGTTTAAAAGTAACCAGTAATGTTTTTTTTCCCATCGAAGCCAAAAATTTTTGCGTTTAACATATCAGTAATGCGTATAGTGCCCAAGATATTTCGTGCGGGAAGTTTCCACATAATCGCACGGTATATATGTACTAAAAAATATTATTTTTATGAATAAAATAAAATATAAAAAATCGTTTATTTTATTATGTTAATCAACATTATAAAGTGTCATATATCATTAAAAATCCACAATTGCAGAACTTTCCTTTAAACAATTACATCCGCAACCTGTTGGGCAAACATCAAATTTCTGAAAAATAAAGATGATATAATTAATCTTTGGTTGTACACGCAAAATTGAATGATCCACAAACCTCAAACCATCTTTGCATATGTTGCGTATGACCACCATGTCCACATCCAATACAAGCATTTGCTGAACCCCGCACCGGTAACCGGCATAGTGCACAATTAAATAACGGTTTATGACAATAATGGCACGATGGTGATCGCGACGATTGGCTACAAAATAGACATTCGGTAACAAATTCTACACCACGTGACTTATCCATCGGATATGATAAATATTTTAAAACTTTGGCTCGCATAACTAGCATACCCCAACGATATAAAATTTCGGCATACGATTTTTTGATATTGTCATACAAACGACTTTGTGTGTCACCCAAGATCGGTCGATTAAAATCGACAGCAGCCCTACCAACATCTACCGAGTCGGACCATGAATTACTACGTAATTGTTTTAATTGCGATGCAAGGCTCCATGTTTGATTTGATGATGGCTCTATGGGTAGAATTGTATGGTATGGTGATCCACTCGGCTGTAAATGTATATAATTATAATAAAAAAAACAATATTTTATTTTGTTAGCCAAAGACCAAAGGTTTCTTTAATAACAAAGCAAATACGTTGTAAATTGGTTCAATATTATGGTCCCAAAATTCAAGATAACACATTCAAGATAATTTTGCAGTATGTAGCAAATTTTAATGGATTTTGGTATTCGTCCTTAATGAATACCAAAATCTTTCCAAATACCAAATTCTTTCCAATTTATCAATTTATTATTGATGCCTGTGATAGGGAAAGAACCCAGTTCAATGCTTTGGTCTAATGTTGTTCGGGAGTTAATTTATCTCCCGCATGCTGAAAAAAGTAACACGTAGTTATTTGTTGTTGTTTTAAATTTTTTACTGATTACCACATAGTTTAGAGTTTCAACTATTGATTTAAGTATCCTAATTTCTAAAACCTTTCGGAATCTCAAGAAGACAAATCTAAAACCTGGAACTGTCCGTACTTATATGATTTGGAATTATACCTGAATGCCAGCTAAATGGAAGCGAGTAACAAACAAAACTACCTTTACAACCGACATTTTAATTATTAGGTCTAGCGAAAACGTTAAACTTAAAACCCATAAGAGCATTAACGTTAAACTTAAAACCCATAAGAACAATAATGTATACAATGCCCATAATAGGGTCAGAACAAAGAGATTTACACATAGAGCTAACGTGAGCTTAATGTCTTAAATACTAGCTTTATTTTACAAATTTGTACTGTAATATGGTCCGCATCTGCTCACACAGGTATTACACAACTTCACTAGTCTGAATTTTGTCCGAAATGTCGCTGCAAAATTCCGGATCTGCACGCATTACATGACCGAACCAGCGTACTCGCTGAGATCTTACTTCATGTACAATATCGGGGATCCTCATCAGATCTCTTATCTCGCGATATAAAATATTACGCTGAGGTATTTCAGTTTTACCAGAGATGCACTCCACCATAAATTAAAGAATATCGGGGACAGAGCATCTCCCTGCTGAACACATGAGTTAATTGCCAACATTTTCATTCTACTCAATCACACCAATTTTGTTGGCATTCTAGGTATTCCAGAGCAGACCACAAACTCTCTCGATTGATGGAGTCGTAGGCCTGCCGGAAATTCAGAAACACCTGATGTACGGGGATGGACGTCTCATAATATTTAGATAGACTCATCCGCAGCGAAAAGCGCCATCCGCTAGAGGAATGGTCTACATATAACACCAATCATTATAATCGAAAATAAGTAAAATAATTTTTTGTAGATTATGTTGTTACGATGTTAAAATTTTAACTATAATACTTTGCTATAAAAAAATGACCTTCGTTTTTGACATGGTTTTGTGATCATCGCTATATGTGCTTCGTTACCATGTTTCCATGGTCGAGTTAACAACCAGCTTTATGAAAGCGCAGATTATAGTAGAGTTTCGATATATCCATATTAACTCAACGAAGTTAGTGCGGTTGGGTTTAGATTCTATCTTTTAACGCGTACATTAAAGCATATATAAAAATGTTCAGGAATATATTTGTATGGTGCAATCCACGCAACAGGAAGACCTAGAAATGGTTCAGCTATACTAATTAAAGAAAAGATCATTTGTGAAACATCATGAAGAAAAACACATCGAAGAAAATATAATGCAAGTTACAACTATAAATGTCCAAGACAAGAGTAAGCGCTTTAATGTTTTAGCAATATATTGCTTTCCGCGACGTAACTTGCTATATTGGGGATCTAGAACAACCACAACAAAAAAGGGAGAATTATTCCAAACAGGACGGGCCGCTCAATGGCGGTTGGTGACCATTAATTTTGGATGAGTACTGTATCATACTCAAAACCTATAATATTGTGAAATAATTGCCTTATTGTAGCAATACCACATATTATGATTAATATACATATACGTCAGTAATTAATATGTCATTATTATAATTTTATTTATCCTGTTTCTATGATATTTTAAGTTTTCCACAACTACCATCTACAAATACAACGTCCCATTTTTTGAAAATATGGTACATACATTGCATATGCACAGTAGGCACAATTCTTGTAATTTTGATTGTGTAGATTTTGGAATAGACAAAATGAAAACCTCTTTCCTAAATCAAAAAAACACATTGTTTACAACAACATTGTTATACATTTAATATACAATATAATGACGAAACAATAGAGTAACAAATATTTTAAAGAGAAACAGTGCTGGGATGTTCTATCATCACTTCGATTCGCTTCGATAGACATTTGTGTCTCTTTTTTTTTACGAACAAAATTGTATTCTATTTCGCAATTTATATTGTGATCATAGCCTACTCGATTCTAGTTCTATAAATTCATGCGATAAAATATCACCAATATTTTTATTTTCGATTGCAAATGAAAATAGGAAAAAGAGATAGTTTGCAAATTTAGTCTAACAGGCTGAGATCGCAATAGACAAAACGTAATTCAAAAACCGCAATGGAGCACAATTTTGTTCGTAAAAAAAGAGACACAAATGTCTATCGGCGAATCGAAGTGATGATAGAACATCCCAGCACAGAGTATATCTATCCACTTTCTATCTATTATCCACTTTCAGATAAACACGGACTGGGGCCCTACTATGACTTTCGCCTACTATTTTCAAAGGCTATCATTTTCCTACAATAGGAAAAGGAAAAAAACGAAAACAATATAATAAATTTACTATGGTTTACTTTTGCCTACTATAGGAAAATAATGGGCCTATTTACACGAGTATGCACTACATCATGACATTACATCCATTCGTGTTTAGACGTAAAATTTCAAACTGTTGGCACCAATTGTGATTTATCTTTGTATGTGTAAAATTATTTTCATTTCAGTATGATGCTTTGAGAAATCCGACCCAAACAAATTTTTTATTGCTTTTTCATTGTATTCTTGTGTAACAAATCGTGCCGCAATTATATTTTTTGAGGAAAAAGCGCAACACAAATATCCCCACTCTAAAATTAGTTTATAGGCAAAGAGATAAAAAACGAGGAGATACATCATGCGCTGTATTGTATACATCGTCTAAACAGGCCCAATAGCTGTCGAAAATAGTAGGCGAAAGTAGAGCCCCTGATTTTAATTTAGTCCGCGGCGACGTCATATTAAGCAAAATTCAATATACACATTCAAACGGTTTTATAAAGCTGTATTGGGTAGCACAAAACCAGTAGACGGTTCAGGGTAGCAGGATATCTTTTACACGCGGACGGATTCAAAATAAGTCCGAATGACTTTGATTTGGATAATTGACAAAAGGATTAGTATGTGTAGGTAAAGAGAAGTAGAGAAAATATTTGTGCATTTCACTTTCGCATGCATTTGGACTGATTTGAAATTAGCCCGAAGGAGGGAATATAAGTAAACAAGTAAAATATAAATATATAAATGATATGTTTAATTGATATACAAACATTATTTTTAATTTTTAACGATATATTGGTTGTGGATGATATTTTATGGATGGGGTTAGCCCAACTAGCCCAATATGTAAAACCGCCACTGAGTCGGGCATTAAAATGTAATTTTGATTGCTCGTAGACACAAATAAAATTCCAAATCTTATAGATTTCTTTGTAAAAAGAGCAATATCAGATAACTTTGTCTACATATAAGATAACGACGGACAAGTTAAAAATGAGTTAATCAATAAATACCTTGTGTGGTCTTACAGATGAAAAAGGCACGGACTATTCCCTAAAGAAAGCAACGAAAGGACTGAAACACCAAAAAAGGAAATACCCCCAAACAAGAAAAACGATGGAACCTAAGCACGAAGTGCTAAAGAAAAAGCTGATCTATTTGCGGAACATCTAGAAAAAGTCTTCCAACCATTTCCCAGACAAACTTCTAATAAAGACATTGCAAACGGCAGAGAATCACAAATGAGCTTTCCAACTGGACAAAAATGGTGGTGCATACAGCTCAACGAAACAAAATTCACCCACATTAACTTCATTAACCAAAAACTACTTGAATACAAATAACTGAAAACAGGTACCGTATGCTAATACAGCGAAATACTTAAGGAAAGACCCTTGACGCTAAGATAAAATGAAACGAGCACGTGAGAAAGAAAAAAGAAGAACCTACACTGTTCTAAACAATGGTTCAAACCACAATATACTACACCTCAACCAGCAAATTTGTAAACTTATATTGACGTATGGAATCCAGTTATGCGGCTGTACCAAAAAGACAAATGTCAAAATAATTCTTCTGAGTATTGTTAATGTACCCCAGTACGCAAGAATTCATATAGATTAACAGTTCTAAAAAACTGGAACGTACCGAATGAATACATTCAGTTTGAACCTTATGCATATCCAATAGAGTTTGAGAGAGTATTATTATGAAGTAATAAACATTTGTCAGCTTAATAAAAATTTTAAATTTTTTTTTTTTTGTATTTCATGGCCTTGATCGAATTTAAATACGTATGTAGTTAGTTGAACTGAAACGCCTCAGCGCAACATCTTATATCGCCAGTCCAATCAAGTGCTTGCATATGCAGATGACATATGCGTGATTGGACTGAATAGCAACGGAGTGAAAGAAATACTTGATCCGCTTGTAGAGGTTTCAGCTTCAGTTGGACTCCAGATCAATGAGTCCAAAACGAAATACCTGATCTCTGGTTTTAGAGACAATGGCACTCCAGATTTTAGTAGTGGCCACCACACGTTTGAGGGAGTGAGGAGGTTTAAATATTTGAGTTCTCTTATCACTCACGATAACAGTGTGGGTGAGGATATTAAAGTGCGGCTGGCAGCTGGGCAGTCGTTCTTTGTATCCTCTAAGGCCACTGCTAAAATCTAAACACTTATCAAGTGCCGTGAAGCTGAAGCTTTACAAAGCGTTGATCAGGCCCGTTGTTATGTTTGGATGTGAAAGTTGGGCGCTGACGGATGAGTACGAGAGATGGCTCCTTACATTTGAGAGAAGAATCATGCGTGTGATTTACGGCCCTAAACGCGAAATAGATGGTACATACCGAGCTCTGTACAATTTCGAGATCAGAGATCTGATGAAGATCCCCGATATTGTACATGAAGTTAGATCCCAGCGAGTGCGCTGGCTCGGTCACGTTCTGCGTGCTGATCCGGAACGAATTGTGCAGCGATCTCTGAAAGGAGAGCCACCATATGGTAGGCGCAGAGGTCGTTGCAGGCGACGATAGCTCCACGATGTAGAGAACGACTTGGCCTCTTCTGATTGTCTTAGACAGTATGAAGACCAAGCTCAGGATCGAAACCGTTGGAGCCAAATTGTTGATTCAGTAAGGGGCCAGTAATGGCCTTTAACACTGTTAATTATTATTATGTAGTTAGTTGGCTCTGATATATTTACATTTGAGATAGCTTGTTTGGATGATTTGTATACGAAGAAAAAGAGTATATCTTCTTGTATAAGAAGATATACTCTTAAATTTGTTTGTAAAAATACAAAAAGGTCACTGTTATCAAGACCGGATTCCATTATGAAAAATAAACTGGCAAAACGAAAGATAAAGTGTATATTAACAAAGCCATCTTAATATATAAAGCCTCCATGTTGAGCGATATTTTGAAACGAGCTTTTTTTAGTTAACCAAAAAATGTGTAAAATACAAAGAAGTCTATGCAATCCTATGGCAAATCATACAAACTTCTTTTGAATTGAAGCTTTTAATATTTTATTACATAAAGTAATAGATAAAGAATTGAATTAGGTTATAGCCAGCGTTATTTTTCGAAATTATATTAATTAAACATAATTTTTATGATTATAAAATTGTCATTAATTTAATTTATTTGCGCTTTTAAATTTGTATATACAAATATATATCTGATATATTCAAATACTCTCTTTCAATATACTGCATTCACTCCAACACAGAAATAAAATAGGTCGTTTCAAAATCTAAACATGGAAAAATATGTATAAAAATTATGATAACTACGATAAATTAAAATTGAGGAGATTAATCGGATAAACGCTGGGAAATTTCTCATTAAACCAAAATAAAAATATTGATCGTATCGATCAAATAAATGATAGAATGTTGTGTTTTGTTTTGAAGGTTACAAAAGGTTACATAATTTGTATACAATATGTCAATTAGGATTAGGAGAGGGACAATTTGATCACGCTCTCAATATTATTTTTTATACGATAATTTTTTGTTGTTGCTATGAAATAAAAAATTGTGTTCATATATTTTTTCTCGTTTTTTGCGTTGTTTTATGATTATTATGTTTGTTCCATTTTAAAAAAAAACATTGATGTTTTCTTCTTTTGGTTTATTTGTTTGATGGGAATAAATTATTTTGTTGGTTATGTACACAATGTCCCTTTCTTACAAATTTTTATTATATTTCTATTTGAGCTTTATTAGAGAATAAAGTATCTTATTTTCCTTTAATTAATACAATAAAATGGAAAACCCCACGGAAAAATCCTTCAAGTCAGGTGAAAACCAATGTTTATAGTTTCAATTGATTTCAAAAAATTATAATTTTGAGTTACTTTTCATTCAAATATTTCTATAAACGAAAATCATGTCTCTCCATATAAAATGTATGAAGAGATCGATTATTTTTATCATTTTAGACTCACTAATAAAAGTTCGTTTTGAACATGGAGGCTTGATTTATTAGATGGCTTTGATATTAAAGAGAAAAGTGAAAAATAAACAAAAATACTGTCTTTTTCTCTGATTATTTTCTTCTATCGTTTTGCCAGTCAATTTTCTATAAAGTAATCCGGCTCTACGCTTTTAATACCGTGGTACCTAGGTAACTGTATGCTGTACTGTATCCGGAACTCTTTTTATATGTGACCTAGAGTCCTTAACTGAGGCAACAAGCTTTATAAAAAAAAACATGAATACTAATCGTCATCTAAAAATTGTTTGTAGGATCACAGCCCTAATTATATTTTTGTACGTATATATATTAGTAAATAGTAATAATTCAAAAGATTTGCACCTTTGAATCACTTAATGCTCGCAATAATTTAGTTTAGTTCATGAGCAATTTCTCAGTGATCTCTTATTAATGATCCCTCATTAGTGATGTTGCGTTATGTACGGTATTTTACAATGCAAATTTACGATACGAAACTTTATCTTAAAATGCATTAATCTATAAATTGCTAAACCGATATTGAAATTAGTGGAAATAAAATATATATGCAATATTTTAGATAATGCGTCTAGTTAATGTATGCTATATCAAAATCTTTTAGCTATTCCGATCGAACCATCTTATATATGAACCAACGTAATTTACTAAGATTATTAAATATTTATATTACACAAAACAACTTAGTTATTAATATTAAATATACCAAAAAAAGTACAATTTAAGAGCATTTAATTAAATTGCTATACATTTTAATTTACGAGTATGTAAATAAATACAGTGCAATACGGACAAAAAATTTACATAAACATGATTAACTAAATATTAATAAATTATTTTACAATCATTTTACATTACATAATAAATATATGTATTACAAAACAACTACATAATTATATAATTAATTAACTATTGATGTATATTACCTTAATTTTACGATGGCCGCTTAGTAATTGCTAGAGATTTTTATTTTTTATTATATAACCAACCAAAAATAAAAAGCACCCCCGCAAAAAATTAAAGAAAATATATAAATTAAATTAAAATTTCTATGGTAAAAAAAATGTATGTTTATAATTATTAATTTATGAATGTAATATGGTGAACAATATATAAAATAATTGTGCATGCGGCAAATTAATAATGCGTGCCGTTTTGGATGCTACCAAGGGTTTACCTGGAAATTCAGTGCTCGTTATATACGTTTTATTAGTATGTTCGTATAATAAAATATAAATGAAATGTGGGTTATTGAAATTTGAGAAAATTAGTAGAACTAAACCAATAGAATTTGTACCATCACGCATCACTAGAGTTTCCTTAACTCTAATAAGAGAGTTAATAACGCAAAAGTTATTACTATTACCAAAAACTTTAAAACTTTAACGGTTAAAACTTTACCAAACTAATCAAACAACTGATAATCGATAGTTGTTTGTCGATTCACTATTGAAAATCACTGAAGAGAATCCAATAATATACTGTATCTATAGATTCAAAATTAATAAATAAATAAATTTTATTCGGCCTGTACATTGCATAGAATCTATAGGCCATAGAATTTATATATTACCATATTTCCAAAATTTAGAATTAACCACGGTTAACTCAGGTTTATGTGCATGTGCACATAAGTGGCGTGTTTGAAGGAAACACACAGAACAAATTCAGGGAACAATATGTTTAAAAACTTCTTGGGTTTACGTTAAAGTAGAAATGCAGCAAATTTATTTATTAATTAATTACTTGTGACATCGATCGATTAATTTTAATTAATGAAGTAAGTTGATAGTAAAACAGTAAAACAATCTATAAGTACATATTACCATCGATCAATTAAACATTCATGCGGCCAATGAGGGATGAAACCTGCAAATCCTTCCTATCGTTTGGCCAGCGTATAGCGCCGATTTAAATCCAATAGAACATGTTTTACCGAACGAGGGAAGTAGTCTTAGAATATGTTTCTTAAAACTGGGAACAACTAAGAGATTACCCTAATTATTGCCAACAACTAGTAGCTTCGCCGCCAAATCGATTACGTGAAGTAATCGATAATAATGGATACAGGACACATAATTGAAATAATTACTTAAATTCTTTTTTTTTACTTCTTCTTAGTTTTAGTATTTATTAGTTCATTACCTTTCTACTAAATACTAATCCTGGATATATTAATTAAATAGAATAAATTTGCGAAATGTTTCGAAAATATTTTCTTTACACTACTTCAATGGTAATCCTTTTATGTTTTTAGGTTTACCCTATGTTTTCAATACAAAATAATTCATAATTTTAGTGGGCTGCTTGTCTGAAAAAACACTCAGTTTTTTATCTGTGTATAACCAATTTTTAAAAGCAATAGTACATATCTGAATTAATATAATAATTAGGTCCATTCTATTTTCACAAAAAACAGAATGGACCTAGTTATTATTAATTCAAACCTAATAAATCTAACAAAAATTGGTGGTCTGGTGAGAAGCTGTCTGGGGGAATCAAGTTGGCACTTGTTGCCAGCTCCGTATCTTGCAGCTTCCACAAGTGTGCGTACCTCCCCGTGGTGACCACCGGGCAACTATTACACCATGTGGTGTACTAGGCGAAAACACGGCGCTAAATAACTGGGCCGGGTTAAGGTGTTAATCGTACCGTGCTAATAACCGGCCAGGCTGGGGGCCCAGTCTAAAAACTAACCCAGTCTCTAACGGTGTATCCGGATACTTGGCGCCCTCCGGATCATGTAGCCTTACCTGTGTATTGCGGATCTCTGCACAGGTGGACCTCCTTTCTCCGCTACTCGTGGGACCTATTATGGAAGATCCAGATAAAAAACAAGAAGAGACCGGTGCTCCTAAAAAACCGGAATCTAGCACTGCGGAGACATCGGCCTTTAGGCCCGGTCTCCAACGTGCAATTAGGGGCATAAGACCGAATGAGGCTGGCCCCTCGAAATCAAAGGGCAAAGGCACGAATGCTGGCCCTCCATCAGTGTCAAACTATCAGACCAGGAAGAGAGCCTGGCGCATGATCTCTAAGATCTGTAACATTCCGTTGGAGCAGAGAACGGATAGAGACAAGGATACGCTTGCGTGGGCAAGACGTATCACTTAGCCAAAGCAGGAGGGTTCCGTTGTGATCTCACAGCCGAAAATCTGATGATGAACCGCCTACGGAGGCTAAAAAGAAACGGGTTCCGGACAATGTTACCAGGCCCTTCAACGAGGTGCTAAAGGATCACCTGATCATGGCAGTCGTTGACAGGGCACAAGAAGATGGGAGCATTACGACCCTTAACTGGAGGAAGGAGGAGAAGGCCTTAGCCGCCATCTTCCTAAAAATCATGAGGGAGAACCCAGGACCTGCTCCGTTCTGCCGAGACGGAGGGTGGCACCGGGGTCACGTAAAACTGACTGCCTGTGCCGATGAGAGGTCTGTGACCCTCTATAAAAAGGCGATCGGCAGCCTGGGGGAAGTCTGGCCGGGGGCCAAACTAGCAGTGGTGACTAGGGAAGAAATTCCCTGCAGGCCAAGGGCACGAGCCTGGATTCCTGCGGAGCCGGGTGATCCTAGGGAGATCCTGGAAATGTTGAAAATCAGCAATCCGGATCTGCCAACGGCCACCTGGAAGATTGCCAGGTTAGATGAGGTAAAGGCGGAAACAGATCACAGATCGGCCGTCATAATCATCGACAGAGAATCCGTGGGTGCTTTGGCAAAATCTGGAGGCCTGGTCAGCTATGGATTTGGAGCGATTACGCTCAAAATCTATAAGCGCGATGAGGCTGACAGACCTGGGGCAACTGCAGCAGGTGGGGAAACCACTAGTGGTGTCCCGCCTATTGCTGGTGACCCAGATGTCCAAAGCATCCCGGAAGACGCTCAGGAGACACTATCCCTGGACTCGGAGATATCGAGATCATTGGGACTACGCTGTGCGCTCCTACCGGACGAATCGACGTCAGAAGATTCTAATTCAACAGTGGTGGAGGTAAGCAATATCTAATGCTTAAGATCCTTCAGATCAACCTCCATCACTCTAAAGCCGCCTCGGCGGCCCTCCTGCTCAAAATGGAATCTGAGTCCATTGATGTTGTTCTGGTTCAGGAACCTTGGGTCAATGGTGACCGGGTGCTGGGCCTCAGAACTTCCAAATATAAAATACTACATGCGAAGAATGAAGGTAAGATACGTTCCTGCATTCTCGCTAGAAATAATCTGAATAGTTTTATACTACTTAATTACAGCAACGCTGATGTAGTGGTGGCTAGCATCGAGATGGATGGGCAAAATCTCTGGCTAATATCGGCCTACCTACCGTACGAGGAGGAAAACATACCACCAGGTAGGTTGGTTAGTGCAATAATGGAAGCTCAAAAACGAAAAGTAGGAGTCATCATGGGCAGTGATGCTAATGCGCATCACTCAATCTGGGGAAGTACAAATATCAACAGGCGAGGTGAGTTACTCCTTGATTTTATTTTAAGTACTAACCTAAATATATGTAATATCGGGTGCAAGCCAACCTTTATTACTAAAAATAGACAAGAAGTGCTGGATATCACACTTGTCTCGGATTTTATTAAGGAGAGGGTATTGAACTGGAAAGTGTCCGAAGACCAATCCTTTTCTGACCATTGTTATCTCCAATACGAAGTGGATACAAAACCCACTAGCAAACCACCCTTCAGGAATAGGAGGAAAACTGATTGGGATTGTTTCAGAACCATTCTGGGTAACTTATTACCGGTATCGGTTCCAAAACCTCCTGCATCTACACAGGAGCTTGATGCTCTAGAAGCCAAGCTATCTGATGCTTTTAACAAGGCCATGTTAGGTGCATGTCCTATCAGTAGACCCTTGGGTAAATCTCGGCCACCCTGGTGGTCGAAGGAACTCCAAGGTACTCGTATGAAATGCAGGAGACTGTTCAAGAAAGCGAAGAACACAAATGCTGCTGCAGACTGGGACTGTTACAAGGAAGTCCTCAAAACCTATAAGTACGAGCTGAGAGCAGCCAAAACGAGGGCTTGGAAACTCTACTGTGGCAATATACAGGAGTCCTCGGAGGCGGCCAGGCTATGCAAAGTACTTTGTTCTAGTCCTTCCATCCCGAGTTATCTACAACGACCGGATGGTTCATGGACTACATGTAGTGAGGAAACCCTGGAGCTATTACTAGAAACACACTTCCCGGAGTGCTCGGTACTAGCTCCGGAGGGACCCATGATAAATAGGGGTGTAAACTCCGTAAGCCATATAGTAAGCAGGCGGAATATCCTATGGGCAATAAACAGCTTTAAGCCATACAAGTCGGCAGGGCCTGATGGCATTATCCCTGCGGATATCCAGCGAACTATTGACTTAACCCTGCCCTGGCTGGAAGTTATCTTCAAAGGCAGCCTGGAACTCTGTCACATTCCTAGGAAGTGGACTGAAATAAAAGTAATATTTATACCTAAGGCGGGAAAAAGCTCTCACTGCTATCCCAAAGACTTTAGGCCTATAAGCTTATCTTCTTTTCTGTTGAAAATACTGGAAAGACTAATAGAGGCTCACATTAGAGGCTCAATCAAGCCGGGCGAGCTGTCGGAATCCCAACACGCATACCGTAAGGGACGATCGGTGGAAACAGCTCTCCACTCCCTTATTGGCCCGATTGAGAAATCACTTGAATATAAAGAATATTCAATGGTAACCTTCTTGGATATAGAGGGGGCCTTTAGCAACGTCAGACCGGGGGCAATCACTGGGGCCCTTGCGTGTCTGGGGGTAAACGGGTCACTCAGAGGCTGGATAGATCATATGCTTAGAGGCAGGATCGTGACAGCTTATCTGGGTGGGACGTCTGCCGCCAGATACGTGAGCAGAGGGACACCTCAAGGTGGGGTTTTATCCCCCCTTCTTTGGAACTTGGTCATAAATGACCTGTTACTAAACCTGGAAGGGCAAGGCTTCAAGGTGGTTGCTTACGCGGATGACGTTGATATTGCGGTCTTCGGTAAATATCCTAGTACGCTGAGTGAGCGCATGCAGTGCGCGCTTGGCTACCTCTCTGAGTGGGCACGCGGCTGCGGATTGAACGCAAACCCACAGAAAACAGAGCTGGTCCTCTTTACCAGGAAGCACAAGCTTCCTCAGTGTGACCCGCCAACATTAAATGGTACTCGCTTGATCTTTACGGATAGAGCAAAATACCTCGGACTTCTTTTGGATAGCAAGCTAAGCTGGAAACCAAACATCGTAGAGAGAGTAAAGAAAGCTACTATAGTGCTCTACTCCTGCAAAAATGCCATTGGAAAGTGATGGGGTATGGAGCCCTACATAGTACACTGGCTCTACGTTTCAGTGGTCAAACCTATACTGCTGTATGGGGTTGTCGTCTGGTGGCCAGCGTTAAAAATTATGGCCAACCTTAAACTATTGATGAAAGTCCAAAGGACGGCCTGCTTGTGTATACGTGGGGCTCTCAGGAGCACACCTACTCAAGCTCTGGAGATTCTCTTTCATCTTACTCCATTGGATATTGCGGAGCAGCTTGCATCTTGCAGAGCCATTCGGCTCAAATCCATATCTATGTGGACCTGTAACAATGCCTCGTCTATCCTATGCAACAGGGGTATTCCGGAAGCTACCGACTACGCTATTCCCTTGCCATCTGCTGAGGTGAAATTCCAAACTGAGTTTCCCACCAGAGAGGACTGGGTGAACGAAACGGTTATGGACAATGAGGCGCTAAGCTTCTTCACGGATGGCTCAAAAAGGGATAGAGGGGTTGGCTGCGGGGTATTCTGTGAGGCACTAGGGGTTAACCTCTCTTTTCGTCTTCCCGACTTTTGCAGCGTTTTTCAAACTGAACTGATCGCGATAATGGAAGTCATGGACTGATTGAAGTATAATGTAATATCTACGAGGGATATTCGCATTTTTACGGACAGTATGGCTGCTATTAAAACGCTACAGTCTGGCATCTTTAAATGAGATGGCTGATCAGTTCAACATCCGCTTGACGTGGGTGCCAGGGCATTTCAATATCGCAGGGAATGTAAAGGCAGATGAGTTGGCCCGCAAGGGTACAGCACGCCTAATAACCCAAAGCAGGCGGGATATAAAGATACCGCTTGCTTCATGTAAACTGTTGCTTCTGGAAGAAGCTATAAAAGAAACGAACGTCAGATGGTCTAACGCCAGTTCGTGTGTAATAACCAGGCAGATCTGGCCTGGTCTTGACCGGTCTAGATCAGACCAACTGATATCGCTTCGACGACACCATATTGGTATGGTCGTGGGAGCTATAACGGGACATTGTCTCATTGGGATACATGCGCGCAGACTGGGTGTCTCAGCCCACGATTTCTGCCGCAGCTGTGGTGATGAGGAGGAGGAGGAAAATGTGCTCCATCTGCTCTGCACCTGTCCTGGTCTAGCGTACAGCAGAACAAAATTTATGGGGACTTCCCCTTTGAACGACCTCACGGATCTTAGTAAGATCGGGATCCGGGACTTTAAACGCTTCTTGGTAAGCTCACGATGGTTCAGCGAGTGAAGAGGAGGAAACTCGAATGTGGTACAGCTACGGACCAATTTTGTGTCTATGCTAGTCCTTTAGGACGGCCACCCTTACCTAACCTAACCTAACAAAAATTTCTCGAATTTAAGGTTTGTTCGACTTACGCGAAACCCTTTGGAACGAATTAATCACGTAAGTCGGGGACTTACTGTATATAGAGGTTTACTACATAATTATAAATCAGTTAGGGAGTTCAATAATTTCCATGAATTAGTTTTATCGTTTTCACATGTTATCAAATATATAATAGAATGCCGAGCCATCAAGAGTGCTGTTTGTTTTTTCCAAAAAACTCTCGAGCGATTGCTTTGAATGACGACGTTATTTAAACATGTTTAGAACTTAATAATTATAGGAATAAATGGTTTCAATTAGATAAAGCAATTTGCCACACTATTAGTGTATTCTGCGAGAAAGACTTAGACGTCTAAGAGTACTAGTAATTTCCAGAAATAGCGGACTGCGTTAGCCCCAGTTTCATACCTATCTACTAAATATTTCTTTGGGAATTTCTTAAGCCGCAATACATAAGTATATGTATACAATACAAAATCTTTAATATAAACTCAAAAATACGTATTTACATACGAGTGTGTACATGCGTTACGTATACATATATTAAAGGAATTCAACTTGAGCCATTAAAAGGAATTCAACTTGAGCTTGTGTTAATGATTTTTTTTTTTTTATATATAAATAAAACATTTATTAGTTTTTTATTTTTATTTTTCTTCCTTTTTGTGATAATATAATTATTTGTTTTTTGAAAGATCGATTTCGGAATGACTCCTTCTTGAAGGAGTTGTAAAACATCTTTTTTAATTCAGAAAAAATTAATTAAAAAACGTCCCAGTTTTTCATACAAGAACACTATTTTTAAATCTGCATATATCTTTATTAAATCAACTTTTTTTAATTCATGCAGCCGACGGAAAAAAAGGCAAAATGAGGTTTTCGATGAAATTAAAGTTATCTGTATCGATTGATTTCACATTTGACAATATAAAGTATATGGAACAAAAATTGTAATACAGAAACGTTAAAGTTGTAGTAAAATTTATCAAATATATTTACTAGACAATAGTTAAGGAAATGTCTGGACCGAATTTGGAAGTTAGAGATGAGTTCGATAATTTTGTAATTTAACAATTTGGGAAATAGAAAACCTCAATTTTTTCATCGACATATTTGTATTGATACATTCAGCCATTATATTTTTTATATCACACGGCCAGCACACACGTAGATGTAAACTAATCAAATAATTATTTAACTTTTTGTTAAATATATTTGAGCCCCTGTGGTCGAGGAGTACTCGCATGACCCGTAAAATCAAATTGAACAAACATATTTTCCAATAATACCACCACAGTATCCATTGCTTGTCGTAGGAGGTGGCTAAACGGTTTTGAATTGCTGGGCTTACGACCCGCATCCGTAAAAAAATCAACGTTTGTAATGTCAACAAAAGAAAAAATGGATATCACCAAACCAATACCGGACCACCTCTCAAGTACCCGGACACGAGATTTCGGAACGTGGAATGAGCATTGGTAGGTCACAAGCATGAAGGAGTAGCGGCTGGAACTCGTTGCTCTTCTCGAAACTCGCTGAACTAAAGGTGGAGACCATGTGTCTTCGGGGCAATTCGTTGCTCCATAGTGGGGATGACCTCGGAAATCTTGGAACTGAATTTGATCTTGGGCCGCAGGTAAAAAAGGCTGTTTTGGATTCCCAAGCAGTCAATAACCGATTGTGCATGCTTTGCTTACGCATGAAGTTAGCCAACCTATCGATAATTTGTGAACCGCATGGAACGTCTCAACTGTGAAGGTCTGATACATGAAAATGAGAAGAAACTATATCATGTCAGCGACCACATTAAGGAAGCTAATTACAAGACTGACTGTGTGAACTCTGTCTTCCCTGAGATGTACTGAAAACTTCGGTTGTCACTGCTGCTCAGTAGACTTTGGGTATAGTGAAAGTTAGACCCAACAATGGTTGGTTTGATAACGATTGTCGTCTTTCAGTCAAACAACAAAATATAGCCATAGTGAAGTGCAACGTCTCACAATCGCGAGGGAAAACAAAGCTGCTCTTGCTAGAAGGGCAGCACAGCGGATTTGACGGAAGGCGCGAGAATGGTGGAAGGCCGAGTTTCTGAACTCCCATAAGAAATTAGCTTTACAGATCTTGATATCCGGTGGGGAGACTTTGTGGAACAGTCTTTTCGACCTTATTCGATTAGTTATGCAAGACGAATGGAAAGTGGCCACGATATACCCCATCTTCAAGAAGGGAGACCGTTTGAAGTGTGAAAATTATCGCGGTATAGCTCTCTTTGGTACAGCACACAAGTTGCTGTCCTACATTATATTGGATGGAATTACCCCTCTAGCGGAAGGCTTGGTTCGTGACTATCAAGGAGGAATCCGTCCGCCGAATCGATCAGATCAAGCCTTTTCGCTGCGGATGATTCTATCTAAATATTATGTGACATCCGTCCCTGTACATCAGGTGTTCCTGACATATAACATATGCGGGATTGGCCTGAACAGCAAAGTAGTGAGGGAAATATTTGATCTGCTTATAGAATTTTCAGCTCCTGTTGGACTCCAGATCAATGAGTCAAAAACAAAACACATGATCTCTGGTTATAGGTGACAATAGCACGCAAGATTTTAGTAAAAGGCCACATACGTTTGATGGAGTGAGGGTTAAATATTTGGTTCCTCTTGTCACTCACGATAACCGTGTGGGCGAGCATATTAAAGAGTATGAAGTAAGATCGCAGCGAGTACGCTTGCTCGGTCACGTTCAGCGTGCGGATCCGGAACGAATTATACAGCAATCTTTGAAAGTAGAGCCACTATACTGTAGGCGCAGACTCGCAAGGGTCGCTGCAAGCGATGATGGCTCTATGGTGTAGAGAGCTTATTCAAGTTGTCTAGGACAGTATGAAGAACAAGCTCAGGATCAAAACAGTTGGAGTGACATTGTTGATACAGTAAGGGGCCAATAAAGGACTTTTACGTCTGTTAATTATTATTAAATATATTTTTGATTTAATAATTTAAAGTAAATTAAATATAATTTAATTGAAAACATAAATTTTTGTATGTACGGTTAATTTTTGGATGCAGACATAAAACAAAAAATTTAACATCAATCGAATTTATTCTGGTCATATTTATGATGGGAACATGCATCATATAATGTAATACCAATTAGTAATGACTAGATGTTGGGAGACATGAAAGCACTCGTTATAGGGACAATGGTATATCATCAACACAACGATGGCAATGAAAACATTTTTTTTCGATCATGCAAATGAGAAATCTATAGTAATCTGTTTTATCTATGATAAAACTAAACAACCACAGGGGACAAACAAATTGGTTCGTTATATGAAAGAAACGTTACACCAAGAGTTGGCTATATCGAGATGATTCTAACAGAAGTTCAATACATCCAACATCTCCAAAAATAAGGGTATAGAAGAATCCTGTGTGTATGAATTTTATTATGGTACATTTCCTGCGTTATGTACATCAGTACATAATATAGGTTTCTGTGTTGCTGTGAATCGAATGTTTCTTTGTGAATATTATTTTTCTCTCATTCTGCTATGCTATTATTGATTTCCATGTTCGTTATAAAGCAAAATAAAGAATAAAGTAAGATTGTAATTTTAAACTTGTTCGTTATAAGCAAGAACGGAATTTGCTAACAAGAGATTTTACCTAGATTTTTAGTTATCGGGGCTTGGTACCTCTAAATAAGTATCTACAAAAAGACTTTCACTATATCCCGATTTTTTATATCCAAGTTCAACGTATTTATTCAGAATTCTGAAATTTGCCTCTATTTCTAATTATGCACGTAACGATAGGGCTACGCTACATAAAGGAAACCAAATCTAGTAGACCATTTCACTTTATTGTTTATTTCCAACAATTTTTTTTTTGGAAATTAAACAAAACTGTTTGAAAAATAACATGTTATAACTCAATCACATATTGGACATATCCGGCGCACTGAGTCTCTCACCGTTTTAGTGAGATTATCATCAAATTGTACGTGTAGTGTTCCCTTGTTTTTAGTAAGACCTCAATGCGCTGGATATGCCCATTGTATAGAGTAATTTCAAATTTCAAATACTTCTATACATGTAAAGCATTGACCAGCGAGTCTTTAAGAACCAGTAATGGTACCAGTAGAACCAGTAAAACTTACGGAATTCAACGGAATTGTTTTCTATCTTATTTTAACAGATCGTCCAACGAATTTGTCAATAAAAAATTTGAGGTTGAATTAAACTAAAATAATTATTTTATCACCTTACGCTTATACATCTACATCATAATTATGTAGTTAAAATGTACATCAAATATTAAATAAATTATTAAAATATTACCAACGACATCGCCATTACGTTACTGCGATTAATCACTATATATTTGATATTTTCTTCTTGGGCGATAATTTTTGCACTTGATAAACGACAAATTTAACGAAACTGAACGAACATTTTTAAAGTAATGTAGTGCTGGGATGTTCTATCATCACTTCGATTCGCTTCGATAGACATTTGTGTCTCTTTTTTTACTAATAAAATTGTGCTCTATTGCGTTTTTTGAATTACGTTTTGTTTATTGCGATCTAAGTCTGTTTGAATAAATTTGCAAACTATCTCTTTTTCCTCTTTTCACTTGCCATCGAAAATAAAAATATTGGTGATATTTTATTGAATGAATTTTTAGAAATAGAATCGAGTAGGCTATGATCACAATATAAATTGCGAAATAGAACACAATTTTGTTCGTAAAAAAAGAGACAAAAATGTCTATCGAAGCGAATCGAAATGATGATAGAACATCCCAGCACTAGTTGTATTCTTACAGAGCTCTCACAATGAAAAATCTTTTTACTTTTTACTTTTGCCTTAAGATTTTTTTTAGCTCGCACAATGAAACAGAAAATTAAATTGAAACCAACTTCATCATTATGAAGAATTGTTTACAAAAGTTGTTTACAAAAATAGTGACATTTAATTTTCTAACCTTTATATAGTTAATAAGAGTTTTTTGACCTCGTATTTCTTAAAAAAAATTAATTTTGTAATAAATTGTAGTACAATTAATTATAATAGTACATATTTAGACAGTGTACTAAAATAGAAACTTATAAATTATTTTTTTGTGGGGTTATGTTATGCTGACATTTAACGAAAAATATTTGTTGGCGCCTATTTTAAAATGTTCTTAACTTCATTCGTTTCAATTCTTAAGGCAAAAGTTACAGAGCTCTCACAATGCAAAAACTTTTTACTTTTGACTTTTGCCTTTTGATTTTTTTTAGCTCGCACAATGAAAAAGAAAATTAAATTGAAGCCAACTTCATCATTATTAAGAATTGTTTACAAAAGTTTTTTACAAAAATTGTGACATTTAATTTTCCAACCTCTATATAGTTAATAATAATTTTTTTGTTCTCGTATTTCTTAAAAAAAAATTAATTTTGTAATAAAAATTGAAAGTACAATTAATTATAATAGTATTTAGACAGTGTACTAAATAGAAAATTATAAATTATGCTGACATTTAACGAAAAATATTTGTTGGCGCCTATTTTAAAATGTTGTTAACTTCATTCGTTTCAATTCATAAGGCAAAAGTTAGGAGTTCGCTAACTTTTTCTAAAAGTTTTTCACCAACATAACGAACTAAAAATTTTTTTTTTAAATGAAATTCATACAAACAAACATCAATTTGTAAAAGAAACATGATAACAAACGAAAAAATAAAGGCCGAGCAACCGATGAATGGGAGTTGTTGAGCTAACACATAATAAATTTTAGTAAATCGCCCAGGAGAGCCTCTACAATTACTACAAATAAAACGATCAAACACAATGCTACTCAGACTTATTAAAATACACAAAGCTCTGCAGGTAAGTTGCATGATAGTAACAGAGCACAAAAAAATAGTAAATGTTACCTTTACAATAAAATCAAACAACCCTATTAGCTAGTGCATGCTGTAGATACTGACTTGATTAACTAATTAACAAATTCTTACACTTGGATTTATCGATTTGCTGCTATTACTTGAACTTCTGGATAGGTCGAACATTGGACAATGTCTTCCAAACGCACAGCATAACATCGCAGCTGTCTGTACATCGTAAATTTTCAAATAGTGCAGAATTCTGTAACAAAACAAAGAGTTAGCGAACGAAATATTTGTACGGTTTCTCGGCACAAAATACTTACAACGACTCGAGTAAACTTTTTGCAAAGGGATTCTGTGAAAAACTATCATCCGTATCCAGATCCAATAGCGGCGTCGCAATCATTTCAGCCAATGACCAACATTGCATTAAATCAGGTCGCCCATACGTCTCGGCCACTTTATGATTGTGTCGGCACATTTCAATGACATTTGTCGAATCGATGAGATAATTTGAGGCCAATTCTTTACTGACCAATTCCAATTTGGTAAAATCGTATATGGACACGAGCGATGTAGTTTTTGAGACTACCCCACGGATTCGAGATGATTTGCGTACACGCTCTTGTAAATAAAATGCTGAGGTGTTGGAATCGCGATGCGCATACAGAACTGGCTGAGATCCCATTACATTTCCTAAATAGCCAACACTTAGAGCAGATAGCGCACGCGGTGTGATATTTTGGTGTTTTAGACTTATCCGTTTTGTGTTTAGAGGCCGGGAAAATGTAACTAACATCCCTTCCTGATTAAATTTAGCTCCCGATGTTTTCGGGAATGGAACACAGGCGTCGTGTAAAGCGCTACTTAACGCACCTTCAAGCCGCGGTGATTGCAAACGGAGATGTCCTTTATCACCACCGCAAGTTGATTTTTTTAATGCGGTGACTAGCGCCCGGAGACATTGTTCCAAGCACGTGCGACCTTTCTTGATCCTCTGCATAGCACATGTTTTCAGAACTTTCATCAAACTGATTGATAAATTTTCGTTTAAAGATGTACCCTGACAATAAATAAATTCCGGTAATGTTCCCGGATTTGGATAATCCATGGGAAATGTTATCTGAAGCATTACAACATGACCATTTGCTGATATTCGAACCATAGCTTTACGTTTCAATGGATCCAGAACTTCTACATCGATATGTGGAATATTTGTGTTAAGCAAAGAAAATTCGTGTTGCAACGAATAGGATGGAGGAATTTGTGGTTGTTCCATAGCTTCAATCGATTTAACACCTTTAGTTCCTTCTTGTTTACCAATCCCGTCCATTAGAAAATTATCATCATCATCATCCCGCTCATTGTTACACATTTTCTGTAATTTCTCGTCGATTCGCCAAATTCGAAGGGTTTGATCTCGAGACCAGGTTACCAACTCCATGTCAGTTGTGTCCGATTTGCGATTTGGACGCCAGGCGAAATCTAAAATGACATCGGTGTGCCCGACGAAGGAACAGATCGATTTCTTTTGGATTGAATTATTCCATAGAAGCAGGCTGTTTTCTCCACGACCGAGATGTGGTACAATAACGGTAACTAGTCCATCAGCAAATGGCGTGTATCGGGCTCGCCATACAGGTGATGGGGTCGTTATTATTTTCTCGGCGCGTCGTGGATTCAAAATGTCAAAATATTTCACGGTTCCATCTTGGGATGCTGTTGTTAAATGTGTTTCGTCGCGATGACTCCAATTAATGCCGTGAATTCGGGCCAAATGGGCGGTGATATATTGTATAGGGCATGATCCTTTGCGTTGATCCCAAATTCGCAAGTCGCCGTCATGCGCAGTGGCCAGTAGATTGCCGGACACTCGATTAAATCCAACTTGTGTTGCGCCTGACATGCATACTGCACTGAGCGACATGATTGGTTTTCGGGGATCTCGCAAATCCCAGAGGTGGGTAAACGTATCAATTGAACAGCTGGCAAGTAGATGTGGCTCTTTGGAGTGCCAATCAATATCAGTTACAACTCGTGTATGCGCTCGTAATGAGTGTATAAGTGTAGGATCGCCAAATCTCCAGGTTACCACTTCAATCAGTTGACTAGTCTGAAATGTGAAATTATAGTTTAGAGAACCAGTTATGGAAGATACTAAACTGAAAATCTACCGCAATTGCACAATACTCTTGGCTATTTTCGCATATGGCCCATTCAGCTGACGAAACTTCATATTTGGAATTACGATGGTATTTTATTAAAACTTCATCTTTGTCGTCAAATTGGTCTAAACTCTGAAGTGCTAAATGTCGTCGCCCGGCCAATAACACCCACTGACCAGACCAGTCCACTGACATTGCGGTTGCCTGCAGGTCACGATGCTCTTTGAACCAAGCACTTTGTTGTGTCAATCCATTTGTATCACGTTGTTCCACGTACGACATTTGTTATATTTTTATTATTAATATTTAATTAAATTCTTAAAACAGATCAATCCTGCATTTTTACCAAAAGCAAAATAAACTTTTCCAGCTGGTTTTGACACAACATAAAAGAGGGGAAATTAATGTTTGTTGTGACAAATGTGCTTCCATCTATCAGACTAACGAATCTAATAGTTTTTCTAGCTTCTTTGCCGACTGAGAAGCATGTGAACTCAATTTAGTATGACAGTTCTTAATCTTAAAGTTTTGAGAGTTCCGCAGCAAAGAAGAGAATTATAATGGATAAAAATGATAACAGTGTGTAATATTTTCAGTTTATTTTCATAATATTATCACCGGCTTAAATTTTCAGATCCAAGCCTCTTAGTGATCGTGCTAGATACAAATCCATCACAGCAGGTAATTCGAAATAATCCTCACCACCTAACACAATGCCTTGACTCAATTGTAGCATTCGGAAATGCCCATCTCATGCAAAAATCGCAAAATAAGCTAGCTGTTATTGCTTGTCATCACAATAAAACTGAATTCCTCTTCCCAACTCCGGGGAAGCAATTTGAAATTCGACAAATTGATGGCCAGTATGAGGTGTTCACTCTAGTTGAGAAGACTGTCAAAACTAAATTGGCCAACTTACTGAACAGCTCACCAAAACTGATGATGGTGTCCGAATCTCTTCTAGCCGGAAGTATTGCGATGGCTCTATGTTATATCGCACGAATTACTAATAATCGGCAACCGGGAACGAATATAAATTCTAGAATTTTGGTCGTGACCGGAAGTAATGAGTGTGCTTCACAATATATGACCTATATGAATGTATTCTTTACTGCTCAAAAAAAAAATGTTGTGCTCGATGTTTGTGCACTGGATAAATCACTTGGATTACTTCAACAAGGATGCGATATTACGGGTGGACAATATTTAAGACTGCCACAATTAGATGGGTTGCTTCAATATTTATTATGGGTATTTCTGCCGGAGCCTGGAATGCGAAGTAAATTGGTTCTCCCACCTTCCGTCAAGGTGGACTATCGAGCAGCCTGTTTTTGCCATCGAGAAATGATTGATATTGGCTACGTGTGCTCAGTATGCCTATCGATTTTCTGCAAATTTAGCCCAATTTGTACTACATGCCAGTATGTATTTGCAATGAAAAATACTTATTATAAAATACTTCATAATACTAACAATTTTTATTACTTTTAGCACTGTATTCAAAGCTTTGACACCAATCGCTACGAAAACCAAGAAGAAAAAACTTAAGCCATAATCTTGTATTAAATAAAAAATCAATTTCAGTTAATCATTTCGTCTAAATTTATTCGAGTATATCCGATTTAGTCTTGCTTAGGTATCTCGCGTAATCTTACTAAAGTACATTGGGCCAAAGTTGGACGACAAAAATGGAAGCACCAGTTGGCCGTATTTGAGCGACTCTGGGTTTTGAAATCTGAAGATTGGTCGAAATGGATTGATTACCTTGGACAAATCATTAATTGTAGCTGTAATATTGTGATCCCGAAACACTTTCGACAGTGCCATATGTACAACGCCATCGTTTTGCACTGGACTTAAACTGCAAGTTGAGTAAACTAATGATCCGCCGGGTTTTAGCAACCGCAAACAATTAGTTAATATACCAGCTTGTAATTCAGGTAACCGAAGGCGTTCTTTTATACGGGTAGGCTTAAAAATGTTATTATCGTTCTTCATGACGGAATGTCGGTCAGCCGTGCACGGAACATCTACTAGAATTTTATCGTAGCTGTCATACGTATCTATAAGCCGAGCATCATTTTGTGTCAGAATAATTCGCTTTTTATTCCATTTCTCATCAAAATTGTAAAGGTATTGGGTCATCACGTTACGAATACGATTAACACGACTCTCTTGCACGTCATTGGAGACCACAATACTTGGCCACAGAGTTTGCATTAAGAGTAGCGATTTTCCACCAGGTGCTGCACAAGCATCCAGTACCCGATCACCTGCCTGCACATTTAGTAGAAGTGGTGGTAGAATCGATGCTCCATCCATCATAAAGTGGGAAAGAACCCCAGTTATGCCGATCTTTGGCTTTGGAAATTCAGAAACATTTCCCGGTTCGTATGTGTAGATATTTAAATTTTCTGATATCTGTATTTCCTGCTCGATTTCCCGCTTCAACGGGAAATCAAGTCTATCACTGTAATATTTATAATGATCGGATTCGAGAATCCAATCGTCCATGCCTTTTAATTTTGTGACTGGAACAAATTCATGTAGACCAGCCTCACCAACCTGAGATCCGTCAACTATGCGCCTATAATCTATTTGCATGTCCTCTTTAATACTTTGTTCTAAGGATTTTTTTAAATCTATTTGAGAATCAAGCGGTTTTGGATCATTCACTTTATTATTCCGTAAAGATAAACTAGGAGTTCCTTCTGCTGAACTAGGATATATATTGCTCATTTCGCTCTCTACTTTGGCCTGAACGAATTGACTAAAACTTTTTGTTTCTTGCTGATTGACCGTCATGGTTAAATCTCGAAGATTTTTTTCCTGTGGATTATTCGTCTCGGCAAAGTACATTTGTCGAACGTTAAAAGTACCCAAATTTTCTAGCTGCTCAATCGTTTCGAACACATTACTGAAATTATTCACTAAAGCTACGTATTTATGCTCAGTCAGCAGAGCAATTCGAATCGATTTCCACCGTGTGCCATAAACTGCTCCGTAGAAATCGTCGAAACTCTCGAGTGCTCGATCGATGGAATTCTTTTTATTCTGGACATTTGACTGGAATATAAAATGGATTTTATTTTAGAATTATTAAGTTACGATTTAAAATAATACCCAATGGTTTTTCCCGTGCTTAAATCGTCGGCAAATTTTAAGCACAGAATTTGTTTTAAACATTTTGCGGCTGGAAGTATGAAGTACTTCCAAATATATTGCATGCCGTCTGTCAAAAAAATACTATAATTAGGCCGTGTATCAATTAGTTAAAAATTACAATTCTGACAGAAAAATCAACCTCTAAACAAAGCGATACGTTCACGATACGGAAATGATTTAAATTGTTCATGTCAAATATAGCAATTGGATTTTAAAACGAAACGTTTACGAATCGACCGTCTCATAATAATTAGAATTTTTTACGGTAGGGCTCCTCACGGTCTGCTTTGCAACTTTAACGTCTTTTTTAATTGGTTCAAATTAGGGAGTTTGTTTGTGACAATTCAATTTTTAATTCACACTTTTCACAGTTTAATTGATTCTTTCTGAAATAAATTTAAAAATATAAATGTTTTATATATGACGTTTATAACTTATTTTTCTTTTCCATATATCTTTTTGGTTGTTTTCGATAAACAACTTATCGATTGTTTAAATGTAATTTTAATTTTTTTTGTATTTATTACAATTATGAATTTAAATTGATATATTTAATAATAAAAATTGGTTTTAATATATATATTTAATTGTTTTTGGTAGTTTTATTTAATAACTAAATGTAACTTATCGATACATCGATATTTTTTTGTTTATAATGCAATCTGTCAGTGTCACAAATATTTTTCAATTGCATATTGACACTTTGACATTACAACAAATATGGATGGTACTGCCGAAAAGCGATCAGTTAAGTTTTTGTTGTTGCGCTACGATAAGTCGAAAACAACGACGAAAACAACCATGTAAATGAAGAGTAACCCGGATAAACGTAATATATGTCCGCGTGTATTTTTAACGTTTGTTGAGTATTTTTTCACGTATTTTGAAAATAATTTGAACCATTTAAAAAGGCGAAGTCAAAATTGCGAAGTTGCGCAAATGCGGAGATATGTACATGCGAAACATCCCGTGAAGAGCTCATATGTCTCTCTGTTGGTATGTATAGTAAACATTACGTATAGCTACTCAAAAGAAACAACAAAATTTGAGTTTTCCTTTTCTGTCAAAATTTTAATTAACTAATTGGCACACACCCTGTTCCTATAATAAAAACTAATACATACATCCTATGTACGCTTCCAACAAATGAGACAGTGCCCCCACACTTACAGCAAGGTTTATACACTTTCATGTTCACGATTGTAGCTGAAACCTAATGACATGTGAATTCCGTATGCTTTTTTGTGTGAAAAACATATTTATATGGAAAGGAACATGAAACGTACACGAAATATCGTAATACTCACCTAAGAAGCGTCCCGCAATATCCAATGTCGTTGAATGTGTTAGTGCAAATAAAGAAGAGAGGAAAAATTTAAATTGGAAATGGTACGGAATTTCGTGCGAAATATATTTTAATTATCGCACTCTGTTCCATACTAATTTCGCACAATTGTCATTGTGAAATTTAACCCATTTCTTTTTAAATTTAACATGGCTTTACGATCCAGTTAAGAACAAATTTCCAAAAATAAAGTGGTTTTCTGTGGTTTTTTTATTTCTCGTTTAAATTTCTGAAATAATCCGCGCGAATTACCAATACTTACAAAATATACATAGTTGTTTTCAAGGGATCGATGTTTTAAATTTTGTTTGGTGCTCATTTTCAATTGGGAAATGAATGTACGGAATGCGTTTAATTGAATCCGTACTATTCATCCTCAACTTGGAAATAACAGGTAACGTAAAAATTCTTGTTAAAAAATATTTGGCGCGCTTAAAAAACGTTTAGCGCGTCATTTGGCAAATAAAGGTTTATTAATTTGTGTCGATAACATATAATGTCACGCGAGTTTATCATAGAAATCTGCAGTAATCTCCCTTATAGTATGAAAAGTTATTTCAGCCGGGTATTGTCAATTTGTTTTTTTTTGTTTTTAGATTTATTTACATTATTTTTTAAAATTTCGTTTAAAAAACTATGTAGTAACATTGCGTTTATTTGCCAGTGGTGCCCATCTAGTTAAAAAAGGTAAACTACGATAAACTACCATATCTTGCTACGCAAATTTGCAGCAATTTCCCTTATAGGCAAATAACTTGTTATCAAATAACTTATAATACTATAAGGGAGATTACTGCAGATTTCCATAGTAATGAACCTAAAGGAGAGACTGGTATCAATTTGTCCGGTCGGTATGAAATCGGTAAATGGACCAATGTCAAATTGTTGATTTTTCAACTCTTTTTAAAACAAAACTAATGTGGCGAAAAGTTAACGAGGATGGAGAGAAATTTGTATGGCAAAACGTAAAGTGGATGCGCTACACTAAAGAACGAGGAAAGTTGTACTATAAATATAGTCACAATATAGACGAAACGTTTAAAGTGCTTAGGCTGTTTCCGAAACCGATACTATTTGAAACTTATACCGGGTTTCCATCGTCAATAGCATAATAGTATTATACTATCATTCATAGTCGGCTTTCCATCATATAGTGTGAAGTAGGCTGTATAATTATGTTTGAATATTGAAATTTGTCTTTTAATGTTTTATACAAATTTCATTACAATAATCAAATAGTCAAATCATAATAAAAAAGTACACTGTCATGAAATATATTGTTAAAAATATAATTTGATACCTGCTTTATTTTTGTTAGATAGTATACTGAAATATTATAATAAAGTATTATATGTACTACCAACTTCGCGTTTCCATCGTGATAGTATAATAGTTTAATAGTATTATACTATTATACTACGACGATGGAAACGCGAAGTTGGTAGTATAATACTTTATTATAATATTTCTGTATACTAGCTATCAAAAATAAAGTAGGTATCAAATTATATTTAACAATATATTTCATGATAGTGTACTTTTTTTATTACAATTTCGATTCGTTCGAAGTTTCTTTTTGTGGTATTTTGATATAATTATACGTTTCTGATTTACATACATAGTTATTATGATTTGATTATTGACTATGAATGATAGTATAATACTACAATACTATTGACGATGGAAACCCGGTATTAATATAATACGTCGATGATTTAATAATCTAAGCACACATGATCTTACACATTGCTATACCTCTCCACTAAAGATATCGGAGGCCAAGAAGCGTGATCTACTTGATTTATTGCCACTATTTGGACCCATCGGAGTATAATTTTTATATAAATTTGAATGCAGAGCCACAACAAGATGTTCACCCAGACTTACCAGAAGAAGATGATGATTAATTTTTTGTTTTATTTTATTGAAATGTATGAAAATTAATGATTCGAATTAATCCTTGTTAACTGCAACTTGCAAGGCTACATAAATTACATTTTATTTTTAAAATCGTTTAGGTAACTCGAGTGAGAGCTCTGTTACATTCAATCTTTTTCTCTATTCCATAAAATGGACGTAAGAAAAACAAGTACATTCATAAGATTTGCATGAAAAAATAAAGTAGGTACAGTCAAATAAACTTTGTCTTTTTCAAAAAAAAGATGAACGGGTGCACAGTCAAATAAACTTTGTCTTTTCCAAAAAAAAGATGAACGGGTTCGCCTTTTGTTTTTTTTTGTAAAGTTTGCAGCCAAATTTTTTCCATTTAGAAGCGTATCTTCTTTTATTTACAAATTTGATTTAGAATAGAATTGGAAGAAAGATTAATGATTGAATGTAAACCAGCCATAAACAAATTTGGGGAATTGCCACAGATATATTGAAACAGAAATAGAAAACAATTTTTTTAAATACATATGTATGTAAGACATATACCGGGTTTCCATCGTGATAGTATAATAGTTTAATAGTATTATACTATGACGATGGAAACGAGAAGTTGGTAGTATAATACTTTATTATAATATTTCTGTATACTAGCTATCAAAAATAAAGTAGGTATCAAATTATATTTTTAACAATATATTTCATGAGTGTACTTTTTTTATTACAATTTCCATTCGTTCGAAGTTTTTTTTGTGGTATTTTGATATAATTATACGTTTTTGATTTACATACATGGTTATTATGATTTGATTATTGTACTGAAATTTGTATAAAACATTAAAAGACAAATTTCAAATATTCAAACATAATTATACAGCTTACTTCACACTATATGATGGAAACCCGACTATGACTGATAGTATAATAGTATAATACTATTATACTATTGACGATGGAAACCCGGTAATATACTCAAAAATTGAATGTAGATTATGTTTTCTACTAAATTGGAAGTTTGGAAAATAGTACGGGAATATAACACTTTTGTTGCACTTGCGCGACAATTTTCATATAGGGAAATTAACCATTTAGTTCATTTATACTTAGGTCGAGTCAGTTCGAGTTTTGTAGTTTACTTTGGATTAAATCCGAGTTATGACTTAGCTTTTATGCTGCAGTCATATCATAGTATAGTTGATACTAGGTTGAACTAGAGTTATAAATTATAATAATAAAACAGTATTTAAAGGCCATTACTGGCCCCTTACTGCGTCAAATATCTGGCTCCAATGGTTTCGATTCTGGGCTTGGTATTCATACTGTCCTAGACAACCTGAAGAAGACAATTCCTTCTATACATCGTGGAACCATCGTCGCCTGCAATGACCTCTGCGCCTACCATATGATGGCTCTCCTTTCAGAGATCGTTGCACAATTCGTTCCGGATCAGCACACAGAACGTGACCGAGCCAGTGTACTCGCTGAGATCTTATTTCAGAGCCGTCTCTTGCACTCATCCGTCACCATCACTCCCAGACAGAATTCACACAGTCAGACTGGTAATTAGGTCCCTCAATGTTGTCGCTGACAAGATCCTGTTTATCGTTTCTTTTGATCATCATTTATCAGACCTTCACAGTCCCGGACCAGTACGAAAACTTCCACCGTGGCTTTGCGAGCAAATAATGATCGCTGCCTACGTATTTGGTTGCACCGATAAGTTCTCACATCCTGCACAACCCTAGCTCGCCCTTTTGAAATTAACACGTGGTCAATTTGGCTGCGGGAAATATTGCGAGGATGGATCCATGTTTCCAAATGTATCTGTTTGTGAGGGGAAAATGTGCTTGCTACTCTAAGATCGTGAGCAATTAAATACATCATTCTCTCACCATTATCGATTGCAGTTTCGTGTCGGGAGTACGGACCTATATGTTTTCATACAAGTCGGTCTGATTTCTGTCAGCTCTAGCATTAAAGTCCCCAATTACCATTCTAACATCGTGTTCGGGTATAGATCCCATCAGATCGTCCAAGTCATTGTAAAATGAGTCTTTATCTTGGACCTGGCTGACGTCTGTGGGCGCATGTACACAAATTATCGACAGGTTAGCTAACTTCATGCGCAAGCGAATCTTATACAATCGGTTATTGACGGCTTGGAAATCCAAAACAGTCTTCTTTACTTGCGGCCCAAAAAGAAATCCAGCTCCAAGATTTCCACTGTATAACAACGTATAGCCCTGGGACACATGGTCTCCACTTCTAGACCAGCGAGTTTCTTGAAGAACAACGAGTTCCAGCCGATACTCCTTCATGCATGTCATTAGGCCCTCTAACGCTCCTGGTTTCTTAAGTGACTGCACGTATCATTATAACTAGAGTTATAAACGTCATAAATAAAATTATTAATTCTAAAATTTATTTTAGAAAGAAACAACTAAACTGTGGATTAAAAACTCACAAACTAAAAATTGAAAATGTGGTAATGGTTCGGCAGTTCGCAGAAAATTGATAGAAATAACGTTCATATTTTTGTGACTGGACTCTGATTTTAGTGAAAGATAACCTCGGTTCATGTCGCAAGACAAGTAGTTGAAGTCTTAACATAAACGTACTAATTGTCGTGTTTTCAATCGAGATCTTTCCTAATAAAAAAAGGAGAATACTCGGGTAAAGAATGACTTTTAATCTAATTTGCGGTAAATTCATTTACCCTATCAAAAAGTATGGTAATGCGAGTACACAAAAGTAAATATTTGAGGTACAAGTTGCTCATTTTTTATTGATCTACGGATTGAATAAGTATAGAATAGGCACAAATATATAATTGAATAAAATGAAAATTTTAAAAATCTACTTATACTGTAGGAAGTGTTTTATCAGAATATTGGTCCGCTGTCCGCAGCAAATATGTGTTAATTTGTGAAAAGTCACAATGTACTCTAATCTAGTCAGAGGCCTGCTCGAGTAGTAAATGTTTTTTTAATTCAACTGCTGATGTCGTACTTGTCATTTTAAAGAAAACTACTTTATTATTAATTAAAATTAATTAATCATCGTAATTTATATCTATAAATTAATTTTATACAATTTATATAATAAGTATGTAATAGTTTATTCACGTAATTTAGGTTTGACTTATTAATTTGATTGCATATTTAAGAATTAGTTGTCAAAATTTAAAGAGTTTTTGTAGGTTTTCACAATCGTAACGAAGAGTTTGTATATAAAAAAAAGAAATTAACTCATTTAACTTTAAATTAACACATACACGCATAAATATGACTGAAATTCACATTTTTGTTTAAAACTGCCTTGGCTGCGAGCCAAAACCAAGCCCTACACCTCGCATTGTATGTGTCACTTGCCTTGCCACTTCATACTGTTGCTCCATAGTTGAAAATAATTCTTCCTGTTTTTTAGTTAAATCTTGAGTTTTGCTTGATTCTCCTGTTGGTTTTGGTGGTGCTGTAACGAAAATCATCTATATAAGTAAAACAAATAAAAAGCAAAACAATTTAATTAACAACTTTCATTACCATCCTTTATCCCCATTAACCGCATAAATTTGGACGCAACTTTCCCATCCTGGTCCTGCGAAAATTTTGCGGTTTCCCATTTTGCGGCCGCTTGTTCCTGTTCGTTTTTCTTGTGTGACCAAAGTAATTTCCGTTTTTGTACTTGGTCCGCATACTTAGTTGGGTTGATTACTCCCGGATTATAATAGCTCGGAAGATCGACGCCAGGCCTAATTGTAGCCGATTTTATGTCGATGCCCATTTTCTCAAGTTGTTGAACTTTTTCTTTACGTCTCTCAATAAAATTTAAATTTATATTATTACTCGTCGTATCCAAAGGCAGCGCCGTAACGACTAGACTATTCGATGACTCTTCACTTGATGAAGGCGCTTGTGGTGCTGATTGTATTGGTGAACAAGCTTCTACCGATGGTTTTCGTTCTTTTTTATCTCCACGCGGTGATACCGAACGTCTTTTATTAAACTCTTTTGAAACCGGTGGCCTATCACGTTCGCGCCCCTTTGAATCATCACCACGATCACGTTCCCGTTCTTTATCTTTATATTTATCATATGACTGATTTCTGACCGATCGATACGCATCTCGATCTCTATTGCGTTCATGATCACCACGATCTCGATGCCGTTCATTTCGATCTTTAAATCGATCACGATCTCGATTTTTTTCAGCACGATCTTTATCCCGATCCCGATATGAATCATCTTTATCTGTACGAGATTTATTATCACGTCTGAATCGATCTGGTGCACCTCTGTCATCACGATATCTGTTTTTGCTGAACAATTTTTACGAATTAGTTATGCAAAACGAAAATATTCATTACTCTTCCATTACCTTAATCGTTCCCTGTCATTTGTTTTGTTGTAATTTCTTTTATCATAATCTCGATCTCTTTGTTGCTCGCGTACTTTTGATTTCTTTTCATCATCGCTGTGCCTGCGATGACCGGAAGCTTCCTGTTTTTCTCTGGCCTGCACACAATTATTTATCAAACTCTCAACAATTAGTAAATTAATTAAAACTATAAAATTAATAATTAATTCAAATGATCATACCACAGAATTATCTGATTTCCTGTAATGTGATTTATTTTTGCCGCCGCCAGAAGATGCTTCATCTGAATCCTGCGAATAAAATTTGATTCGAATATTGATGGTAGTTCACAAGGGTACCGACATATCTAAATTATAATAATTATAATACTAAATAAATTTATGTACATATTTGGAATTAATTTAGATTAACGATATAGTAAACAAATGCTAAAAATTCTGAAGATTATCAGATATTTCTATAAACATCCTCTAAATATCGGATTTTATAAATCAAGAAACGTTCGCGTGATCCTCCCGAAAACGAAGATAGCTTTAATATGAGAAATTTATATACTGTTTTGTCTATGGTTATAGCACAGATAACTCTGTGATTATAGTTTGTTTGAAAGGAAATTTTATATTATGCTATCAAATGAATTTAATATTTTAAAATAGTATACTTAGTTTTATCAAGGAAATCAATGGTACCACCCGTGTCAGCGAATATTGGGACACCCAGTATATAGTAAATAAGCCGATGTTTTTGTTAAACTCTTTGGTATAGTGGTTTTTACAAAATATTCTTTGTATTCTACCTTTTGTTCATTCTATGATACAATAAATATAAATCAGCTGCAAATGAGAGCCTGAATATAAGACTTAAGTGAATGAGGTTCTGGAATAAGAGCAAAAATAATAATAGCAAAAAAGTATAATACTATTTTACAAGTCGGTGTGAAACCGAAGCTCGATAGTACGATAATATATTAAAATATGTTACCATAATAGCTATCAAAAATATAATAAGTGTACATTTGACAGTTTCACTTGATGAGCGAAAAATGTTGAATTCGTTATTATTTGATACTATGACTTAGTATTTTACATCACTCGAACTGAAGTTAGCTCATAACTAAATATATACTTAAATAATAAATTAAACAATTTATTTAATAATTTATATATATATTTAGTTATGAGCTAACTTCAGTTCGAGTGATGTAAAATCGAATTAGATGCATAGTATAATTCTGTTTTGGTATTATACGATCTACGGTGTGAAGCCACTATTACTAGTAAACCTACTAATTTAATAATACTGGGTTCCCCCATAGCTTTAAAAAATCGTATATCAAAACGGTACCAGAGTGTAACAACTAACTTTAAATTTAAGTCGGATACACGAGTATGGATCCAAATCTTAAGATGCAAAATCCGATCTCTCCCTCAATCAACTCTACTAAAACGACAAAAAACGTCTATTTTTCTCTCGAGTTAAAATATTTTTAACGTCAAGCCCCAATCACTCTCCTAATCAAATCAATTAAAATGACAAAAAAACTACCTCTTTTGAGTTAAAATATTTTATAACCATACATAGTACGAATTTGGAATTGTACCAAAATCTTCTATATTAACAAGTCTGAAAATACCAAAATTTAAAGAGAAAACTGCTTCTTTTTCACTGTATTAGTTGTGTACATATACCAATATATTTTGTTTTGGTTTTTTCACAAATTAATATGAAGGAAAATAAAACATTACATTAGAATCAACAAACTGCATATCATTTTTTTCCACCAATAAAACCTTTTGTGATGCAAAATTAAAGTAGTATTTGTCCGTCAAAAAATCAATCAGACTTGTTAGTAGAGAAGACTTTGATTGAAGGATCAACAAGGAAAAAATATAAATAAATAAAAAAGTAAACAAAAACTATATACAACAAAAACCAACTCGGTTGAAATGAGAAGTGAAGGAAACATATTTCTTTATTATTATTATTAGATGTAGAGTAGATGTTCAGTTGCCCGTCAACCATTTGTTAGTCAAAAGTAAAGCTCGATTAACTCTACCAAGCAAACTAGAGAATTTAAAATAAATTTGTTTCCAAATTTTTATTTATTTTATACAAATATTGCTAGGTATTTTTTGTAAATGTAAAAATATGGCTAGGAATTTTTTGTCTTACAAAAGACGTGGTACAGTAAAATTTGCACACAATGTCGCTTTTTTTTCACGAACGCACCAAATCAAATAAAAATAAAACTACATGAATTGTAATTTGCCGTTAAGTTACAAAGCAGGCTGTGTAATATTTATTTGTTTTAAATCAGTCGTTTGCAAAATGTCATCAAATCAAGAGATAGTTCGCAAACAAATTGTGCAATTTTATTTGGAAAATCAAAGTCTCACATACAAATCCATCGCAAAAAAAGCTAATTCTACATATTCTACCGTTAGAAGGACTATAATTCGGTTTATGGAGACTCAGAGCGTCAATAGAAAATTTGGAACAGGCATATTGATAAAAAATTGGAAACTAAAGTGGTGCGCGCTCTGAAAAACAATCCAAACCTATCTCTGAGGGATTAGCGAAATAACACAAATCATGTGCGAATTCTTCGAATTAAAAAGAGGTGTGATTTTCGATCGTTCAGTAAATTCAAAGTACCACGGCGTGTTTGGTAATCGATGACGAAACCTACGTTAAAGCTGATTTCAAATCTCTGCCAGGTAACCAATATTATTCTGGAAAGGATAAACTGAGTGTCGACATGAAATTTGAAATTATCCAATATGAAAACTTTCCGAAAAAATACTTGGTTTGGCAGGCTATTTGCCAATGTGGCTCTAGAAGTGCTCCGTACATCACGCAAGGGACAATATCTTCGGGAAATTACATTAAGGAGTGCCTCTAAAAGCGACTCCTGCCTTTTTTACGTGGGCACCAAGTTGGTACATTGTTTTGGCCTGATCTAGCGTCATGTCATTACTCTAAAAAAACATTAGAATGGTACGAATCTAACAACGTGTTTGTTGTCCCCAAATTTGTCAATCCGCCCAACTGTCCTGAACTTCGTCCAATCGAACGATATTGGGCAATAATGAAAACTAAATTGAGAAAGACCTACAAGGCAGCAAAGAATTATGGAAGATTTAAAAAAAAATGGATAATAAGTACGAATTTGGTTCCAAATTCATCTGTGCGTGCCTTAATGGTGGCCGTCCACTCCAAAGTTCGACTTTTCAGCCGGCAATTAATTAATAAATAGTTTACATGGTTTTTCATTAATAACAAATATGTAGGAACATAAAGGAATAAAGAAATTAAAAAATTCGTTGTTTATGAAATACTTATTGCCGTTTTAGAATTTGCAAATTTTACTGTACCACGTCTTACTCACGACTAAAGAAGTAAAAACTAGTAGCTCCAGTTTGATTGTTTATAGTTCATAACAAGCACGAATTTTGAATGCAAGTAAATTTATTTCAGATAACTATGACATAAAAGTGATCTATTTATTTGATTGTTTTATAATGCATCATGTCAATCAAATAAAACCAAATTGTGGCGTTTTCTGTTTGAATGGATTTCACTAGTTATGTATATAATTACACAACATACAATTTATGATTGTTTGAATAATTTTGGAATATTGCTTTTTAAATTTGGAACACAAAATATCTAATTTTATTGACGATTGTCAACGTAGGATAGCGCCTCTTGAGATAAAATATAAAACACTCAAGCTATGCAAAAATGACACGAAATTTGCAAACACTTTGAAACAAAATTATTTTTAACAATATTAAACGACCAACTTGCTTGTAAGTTTTAAGTTAATTTAAGTTAAGTTCCATTTCTCCGCAAGATGGAAACGATGATGCTCCAATCATCACTAGCCAAAAGCATCGATTCTTTTACCATGATTAAAAACAATTTCACACATTTTCCGACTTATTTTATTTAAAATCAAAAGTAACGGAATTTATTGCGTTAGATTAAAAATGTCATCCGGTATTCATACGATTTTTAAGACACTGATACGACATAATCCCACCGGCTTACTATTAAGCTACAGTGTATCACTTTAAATTCTGGACATAATTACTACATATTTATAAAATCATTATTTATTTAACAGAGTTATTTCGATAAATTATTCTAGATCTAAAAAATTGTTAAAAAGGTGTTAATTTATGTTAAAGTGTTAATTTATTCTAGATTTCAATTAAATCACATAAAACTCATTTTATCTAATTAGTTTATTTTGTTTTAAAAATTTAAAAACTCCCTAAAATGTGTTACATATTATGTACATATCCAAAATTTATTTTAATTTTTTTTAAATTTATTATGATTAATGTGGCAGCTCTCTCTATTTGTTTTAAACGCCTTGGCATAACGAAACTAATTTGTTTGTGTAATCTATCCCTATTTTGTTCCATGCCTCCTTAAGAATCCGTTTACGCTCTTTCTTACTGATTATGGAATGTTTTCAGATCACTGTTTCAAATACAACTGTTGTATGCTTTCGTCGGCAAAAATACAACCTTTCCAAAAATTATTTATTATTTCATTTATGAATGGGGGTTTTAACCAATTTTTTTATTGCTCGCGTGATAGCATATAGTTTCTTTCCGAGCTACTTATGAAACGTTTGTAGGTTTGGAACACTTATTTTTGGATTTTGAATTTTGTCTAACAATTTCACGTACTAATTTCATCATACTCATTGATTAAGTAATGATAAATCACCATGTTCCGCTGTTCGAATGTAGTTTTTTTTCCTCCCATATATCGAATTATATTTATCTTTTTTGGTTTTAATACGATTGGTAGATTCTATTGTAATGAAATCTATCATGAAACTTGTTGCTTTATTCAAATACATTTTTAAAACACGATAATTGTGGTCTTGCTGATATTTCTGAAGTTTTTTTGTAGGATTTTCCTTGATTTTTTAATAATTCGATAAATCTTGTCCGGAGATTTATGTAACACTTGGGAGTTTTTATTGAATTTAAAAAACAAAATATTCTAAATTAGATAATTTTTTTAAAAAAATTGTGCGATTCAATAGAAAATTGTAAATCTAGTAAAATAATTCAGTTAAATAAATCATTGTGCTAAAATTTGAAGTGATACACTTTAAATATGGTGTGAATGTGAACTAATTATTATTATTGCATTAGTAACAACAGAAAAAAAATATTTTTTTAAAAATTACGATCAATGATGAAGTTTTAAGGGGCATTATGTATTATCACTTCCTTTCCAGTACGGTGAAGATTGAATCTCCCATCGAATTTTTCAGATAAAAAACGAATAAAACTGTTTCTAACACACTAGAAACTATGATATTACTTTCACATTTCGCTATAATTTTGATTTGAATCATATTAACTGCTTCTACTATAATGTTAATCTAAATTATCCTAAATCGCGCTGCCATGACTGAGCTGCGAACAAATCTATAATTTTTAACAATCAATAAACAGATTTTTTTTTGTTAATTTGGAAAAAAAATCAAATTCAAAATTAAAATTATAAACAACTTAATTAATTTTAAAATTATAATTATAAATCACATCTTGTTTTTGTTTAAATTTAAAAAAATAATACTCACGTGATTCCATAATACCTCTCACTCATAATTTTTTATACGATAGGTTTATAAAGTACATGTACTGATTGTCGAAAGATGTTCGTGTGCGGTTTTAGAAGTGGATAATTTCAATTTTTTTCTATTTACGGTACTCTAAACACCTTTCTTCATATTTTTCTGGACTCTTTTTAGTCTAACAAATTTCTAATCAAATTCGTTTTTGGTCGAGTTATAATTTTTTTTAATATAAGTAATACAAGTGCAATGTATTAATAAATGAGATTATATATAAGTATTTTATAAAATATATAAATGTAATTTAATAATTATGTAAATATTTAACTAATTAATAATAAATATATATATATTTTAAGGGGGATGTGGAGGACTAGAACCACCAAATTTAGAGTTTTAAATTTAATTTAAACAAATATCAGAGAACATTGAATGAATTTTTTTTTAAATAAATTAAACAAAGAAATGAAAAACTACTACCTACTATAAAGTTAAAATGAAAAATACAAAAAAAAAACTGGTATTTACCTCGCTCAGGTCCATCTGGATACTGTCATAATTCATATGCTCTTTTCTGATGCGGGATGTGGATGATGGCGGGACTGCACGGCTCGATGACGGTGGTGATAATACTTCGGCCCGTGGTTTGCTCATCGGTGATGGTGATACATCCTAAAGAATGGTCGACTATTCAGGAATGCAAACAGCAAATTGTGTTATTATCTTAACTCCAATTACTGTTCATTTATTTATTCAGTTTTGCTTTTTTTGTTTAGCGCCCGCTTAGCTAAATAACGCCAATTTTCTCTTTTTAACGAGATTGACAAAAAACCGATGTATTGAAAATTATACTTGGAGTTTAAAAAATTAAATTGATAAAAATTGTTCCAACACTAAGTAGCAATTATACCACATTTTAACCGTGTATATATTTATAAAAGTCTTGTTAGTAGAAAAAAAGCAAAACTAAAATAAATAATAGCAAAAAACTAAATAACTTTGGAATTATTTAATTTTTTATTGTATCATATTTACACCTTGAATCAAATAAAAAGTTTATAAACAGTACACCCCTAATATAAGGTGTCCATGATAAACAATAGTATAACACAATATTGTCGAACTACTATTTGAATTTTTATATTTGGCGTTACTATTGCAACGATCATATGATATTTTGTATTATATTATTAGATTCAAATTTAATTAGATAGAAATCGAGAGTGAGTCATTATTAGCAAGATATAACTTACCGTAATCTTAACATAAATGATAAAGAACAACTTTTGATGTTCAGCGAGCAAACTAAATAATTCAAACTCGCAATGTGGAAATCTATAAAAACTAAGTTTAATTCGATAATTTATATTTGGTAGACTATCGCAACTATAAATAGAGTAGCGGTCAAAAAATTTGAAATATGTATGTACCTAATTATGCACATAGATACTAAATTTATTAGACAGCCACTTAATATTTGTAACGAAAGCTATAAAAAATGACCAAGAAACTACACGAAGAGTTAAGTAGTGACAAAAATACAATACATAGCAGACACTAGGCGCGTTTTCTATTGGGCGGTTGTCCGAGAACGCGATAATACTTCGATTGATTGGTTGGCATTGAAAATTTACTGATGGAAAAAATAACATTCAAAGTATCACATTGCCATGAAATTGTCGATATATCAGATGCATTAAGAACTGAACAAGTTACATTTAGCATTTACTCAACATGTTGCTAATAGTTGACGAACCTGAATACACCCAATTTGTCGAATTTAGTTGATTGAAATTCAGATAACGTCAGGTTTCCGAATTAGATAACATTGAACTATCCTCTATAAACCTAGACTATAATATAAAAAACATCAGTTTTCTTGTACTATCCTTGTTATACAGAACTATACAAAACTATGTAGCACAAGAAAATTAATGACTTTGTTACTATACATATTTAGAGAGTCGTTAAAAACACATCTACTATAGTAATTCACTTTTATAATTTCAAATCTTTCTCACCAATAAATTTAAAGAGAAGTTTAATGCCAGAAATACATATTTAGAGAGTCGTTAAAAACACATCTACTATAGTAATTCACTTTTATAATTTCAAATTTCTCACCAATAAATTTAAAGAGAAGTTTAATGCCAGAAACTGGGGGCCTATTATGGTATTTTCGGTAGAGTTTTTTTCTAAAATTTTCGATAATATCGAGCAAAAAACGCTCTCGAAAATACCATAATAGGCCCCCTGCGGTAATTTACGAATCTGATACGACAAGAAAATGGACCCAATTTTGAATGGTAATTGAGGAAGTTTAAATTTGAACGTGTTCGATACAAATTTAATCGAGATTTTTATTTGATTGATAAACTTGCTCTAAGTTGTATAGACCACTGATCAACCTAGAACAAGAGGTCTGACAAATTGTTCGACTCTTTTCGAACTATTAGAAAAAATCCCTAACAAAACAATTAAGTGTTACGATTAAGTATGTTCAAAACAATAAATTAGCTTATACAATTAAATAAGATAATATTTAGGTTTAATTAATAAAAGTTGTAGTTGAGTTTCGTAATAAATTGGATGCAAATTTTAATGCGAACCTATAAATCCACTTATGATACATGGGTGATTCGAGGATTATACATCTCGGAAATTGGTGGTTCGTAGAAACGTGAAATGAAGGGGTAAAAATATTCTAAAAGAATGGAGTGTACCAATACTGCTGGAAAATATAATTACCTACGTCAATTGAACTTAACGTGTCGGAAACACAATGAAGTTATGAAACATGATTAGCAAAATCAGCCTTATTTCTTGCGCCTTTATTCTTGAAACAATGTGATTTTAGAAGTGTTAATTTAACTAGTATCTTGGTAGTCAAACCAGTTGGTGAGAAATTGGTGAAACCAAAATGAGAGTATTGCAATATTTAATATTTTAGGGTCATCCTGTTTTAAAAGGAAGTACATAACTGAAACGATTACGGATGTACCCCATCATACAGATGATGCGAGAATTGTGCGACCCCATGCCCAAAAGCCATGAAATATATGTTTAAAATGTAATTAAAGTACATATATGTTATACTGAATTTAATAAATTTCAAATCAATTTGCAAAAATTATTGATATTAAATAAACAAATGACAGTAGTTTACTGCGGTCGAAAAAAAAATCGATCGCTAAAAACAGCACAAAAAAACACCACGCACCCCAAAATTTCGAACCCACGCAATATTATTTGCACGAGGATTACAAATCTTATTTGTAATTAATTATTTAAATCAAGTAAAATATAAAAATTTACCCTAGTTTTGCTTGAATTTTCAATTTCTTGTTCGTCTTCACTTTCATAATAAGCGAGCGACTCCATCTTATTTTGTACACTCCGTGTTTGCAATTTTTTATGACTGCTTGATTTTATTCGAAAAATTGTATTAGAAGAGAGAGAAGGTATACCCAATTAACCATAATGTATAAATTCGGTATGCTGTGTTTCTACGTATGGAAAGGAATATAAAAGCACACTGAAATTAGTACACCATTCTAAAGAAAGCTATCTAAATATTCTCGGACGGTATTTTGTACATCACGTAGCGGAATATTTTTGAAGCGAATATAGACGTAGTTTGACGTTTAGGATATATTTTTAGACTGAGTCCGAAACCTGTGATAAAAAATAGTGAATTAATTATTTGACATTTACTTGATAATACCGAACACACCGAAATTATTCGAGTCTATTAAGGCGATGCCACATGCAGTTGTCTTTCCGACCGATTCGGTAGAAAATATGATAAGACACGCCACATGAGCAAAACAATGATCCGACCGATTTTTACAACAACAAACTTTTGGTTTGTGTTTTTTTTTTTGTCATTTGTTTTTGACATTTAATTTATATATTTTATCAAATTAATACCATACTCATTTTTAATTTTCAATAAATTGTACAGATTGACAGCTACGTTTGTAAACAAACCAAATTATCACCGAAGTGAGGTTATGGTCACAACGAAAATAAATATCGGTGATATTTGATGCGTTCGGTACCGACAAAATTTATATTGGGAACCGTTCGGAACCGACAAAATGTATACCATTTACGTAAAAAATCGGTTGTCGGACCGACAGAATAGAAAAACTCTTATTATTCAATTAAAATTGTTATATTATTATAAATTTATGATTTTAATTACTAGTTGTAGTTATTTCATATATTTTCTCAATAATTTAAGTCAAAAATACGCAATCATTTAATTATAAAAGAAAAAATCAGTCCCAGGCTTTCGCCGATATTTTTGTCATGTGGCAACGCCTTTACTATGATAATTTTTGGCAGCTATAGCTTTTTCTATCAATTTTTATTTTTTTTTCATAACCTCAAATTTTCTGTGACAAGTATTAAATTGCACAGAAAATTTAAAAAAATTAATATTAAAATAATGGATGCGATAATCCTTTTAATGTTACGTTATTATTATTATATGTACATATTAATAATTTTATAATATATTACTATGTATGTATAAATCATATGTTGCACTAAGTGCGACATATGATTTATATGTACATACATAATAATATATTATAAAACTATTAATACATATAATAATAATAACGTGACATTAAAAGGATAATCGCATCCATTATTTTAATATTAATTTTTTTAAATTTTCTGTGCAATTTATTATTTTATCACAGAAAATTTGAGGTTATGAAAACTAAAATTGATATATATTACGTAGGGAAAAAACTTATGAGGAGGGGAGATTTATTATACATTTCGGATAGCATAATAAAATTTCGTAAATATAGGGGATAAATTATCAAACAAATGTCAAAAAATTAATTTTCGATTTTTTATCACAGGTTTCGGACACAGTCTTAGAATTAAAATAAACAGATCAGTGAGAAATTTTAGCAAAAGTGCGGTTTTTGTAATAAGGTTAATAATTAATACTTAATGCCTCACAAATCACTAAAGTCAATTAACCAGCTCGAAACATTAGTAAGCGCCTCTAGTAGAATTTTTGTAGTAGTGGGTAGGACCATATGAAAATATGGTCCGTTTAGATTAAATTTTTATTTATTAAAATCTAATAGTTAGCATAAAGTAAATAGAATAGAAGAGAGTTTAATGAGAACAATTTATTTATACCGGGTTTCCATCGTCAATAGTATAATAGTATAATAGTATTATAATATTATACTATCATTCATAGTCGGGTTTCCATCATATAGTGTGAAGTAAGCTGTATAATTATGTTTGAATATTGAAATTTGTCTTTTAATGTTTTATACAAATTTCATTACAATAATCAAATCACAATAACTATGTATGCAAATCAAAAACGTATAGTTATATCAAAAACGTATAGTTATACGAATCGAAATTGTAATAAAAAAGTACACTGTCATGAAATATATTGTTAAAAATATAATTTGATACCTACTTTATTTTTGATAGATAGTATACTGGAATATTATACATAATAAAGTATTATACTACCAACTTCGCGTTTCCATCGTCGTAGTTTAATAGTATAATACTATTAAACTATTATACTATCACGATGGAAACCCGGTATTATTCTTTAGTGAAACTAGCGACAAAGCCAATACCCAAGTATAACGAAATCCGACTTTTCTCGCATTTTTCGGAAAAATTGATGAATTCCTCTCCGACTTTTTTCATCAAATATGTCCGACTTATTGTAAGATTTACTATGAAAGTTGTCGCAAATAGTCGGACAATGATGAAAATAAGTTAGGTTATGTTTTCAACAAAATGTGGGCGGAGCCTTTATTATAGATTTTAGCGGAAGAAATTTAAATTTGAAAATGTAAATAAAAATTTTTTTTTAACGGTTTTAAATAAATAAATTTAATATTTATCTTCTTAAATTTAATTATAATCACAGGATTATTACTTCACAGCTATTTGACATCGAATTGTGATGTATGATGAAGGAGCTTTCTTTGTAAATCTAGCTTCATTCGCCTTTGTCTGGTCCGTTCCGACATATCTGAATTTTAAGATACCTATATTTTTAAAAATAATTTAATATCAATATAAATAAAAAATTTGTTGAGGTAAAGCAATGGCAGATAAATTAAGTTCATCTCAACAGCTGAAAAATTATTGTCGAGATAAAAAGTTCAGAGATGTGTCTGGGAAATTATTGACATGTTGAGATTACGATTAGTTTTTTATAAGAATTTAAATGTACATAATGTACATATCTAATTCGCCCCAATATTGAGATAAACCAAATTTAATAAATAAACATAACCTTAATTTTGTTAGTAACCAACTTATTTAATCATAACAAAATAAAACGTATCACAAAATATTTACCTTTCAATAAATGATTGAACAAAATGAACTCGTAGTTATTTATATGTGTACAAGAAATATTATTTACGTCGGAAATTTATATTTATACACAAAAAAAATATATTTATATACACTTAAATTAATATTATACACTATAATATTATATACATAAAATTAATTTAAATTAAATAACATGAAAAATATTCGAAAATAAAACATTTAAAATTTCACTGAAAGAAAAGATAACCAACCGAAATGGCGTTTCTGACAAAAATAAAAAAAAAATACACCAACGCTGTAAGTGTTAAAATTTTGAAACCAAATTTCATCATTTCCCGATTTTTGCTACCGAAAACCGGAAAAAATTTCGTACTAGATTCAAATTTTCAGTTTTGTTATACCCAAGTATAACAAAACTGAAAATTTGAATCTAGTACGAAATTTTTTCCGATTTTCGGTAGCAAAAATCGGGAAATGATGAAATTTGGTTTCAAAATTTTAACACTTACAGCGTTGCTGTATTTTTTTTTTATTTTTGTCAGAAACGCCATTTCGGTTGATTATCTTTTCTTGCAGTGAAATTTTATATGTTTTATTTTCGAGTGTTTTCCATGTTATTTAATTTAAATTAATTTTATGTTTATAATAAGTTATTAATTAAGTGTCTATAAATATATTTTTTTTGTGTGTACATAAATATAAATTTCGAACGTGTATACTTTTTTTTGTATATAGGTAGTTAGTTCATATCATTTTGTTCAATCATTTATTGAAAGGTAAATATTTTGTTATGATTAAATAAGGTTATGTTTAGTTAGTAAATTTGGTTTATCTCAATATTGGGGCAAATTAGATATTTTGGCACCTTTAAAACTCATCGTAATCTCAACATGTCAATAATTTCCTGCACACATCTCTAAACTTTTTATCTCGACAATAATGTTTCCGCTGTTGAGATGAACCAAATTTATGTGCAATTGCCTTACCTCAACAATTTTTTTTATTTATATTGATATTAAATTATTTTAAAAAATATAGGTATCTTAAAATTCAGAGATGTCGGAACGGACCAGACAAAGGCGAATGAAGCTAGAGTTACAAAGAAAGCTTCCTCATCATACATCACAATCAACTTAATTCGACGTCAAATGGCTGTGAACTAATAATCCCGTGATTATAATTAAATGTACTAAGAATTAATTAAATTTAAGAAGAGAAATGTTTTTTTATTATTAATTTTTCATATTTAATAATTAAATGTATTTATTTAAAACCGTTAAAAAAAATTTTTTATTTACATTTTCAAATTTAAATCTCTGCCGCTAAAATCTATAATAAAGGCTCCGCCCACATTTTGTTGAAAACATAACCTAACTCTTTTTCATCATTGTCCGACTATTCGCGACAACGTTCATAGTAAATCTTACAATAAGTCGGACATATTTGATGAAAAAAGTCGGAGAGAAATTCATCAATTTTTCCGAAAAATGCGAAAAATGTCGGATTTCGTTATACTTGGGTACACTAATTTTTGGTACTAGATTCAGAATCGGAAAAAACAAAAACAACAACCAAATAAAATTTCATTGTTGATAGTTGATCTCATTTTATTCTATTGAGTATAATAATATAAAGGTCATGTGCGCATGAAAAGGTGATGCAAAAACAAAAGGAAAAAATGATTTTATATTTTTTATTTTTCGAGCTGTAAATACGAGAAGGAGATATGGAATATTTTTTTAAAATACATTTTACATAAAATAAAACGCAATTCCATTCTATACAACAAGCTGTATAGTATCAAATAGTACCTACACGTATTGATTAAAATTTATGGTGACTTATTAATTTTATTGTTTGATACGAATACAAATTATTCAATCATTTTCAAAAAATGTTATCATCCTTGATTCTTTAATTTTATTAATTATTTTGAAAAACAATCCAAAACACATTTTTTTATTTTCAAATTTTCACATATTTAGTTTTGTAAATTGTAATACATATTTAATTTGGGTACAATTTCTGTGAGTGTGAATTTTATTTTTGTGTTCATGTGTGGTCCTTCGGGTCATAAATGTGCTGTGATAAATTGCGACTCAAAACGGAAAAATGGGGCTCGCCTCTTTAAATATTCGCAAGTTTATGGACAAGCACGAGTTGTGGTTAACAAATTGCCAAATATCGCCTTCGAGTAAAAAAAACATTTTCGTATGTTCGAAGCATTTCGATCCACAATGTTTCTTGAAGCGATTGTTAAAAAGAAATGCCGTCCCCACATTATTTGTGCCACAAGGAAAACAAATATCTGCGTCAAGATCAAGCGAAATGGGTAATTCTAACATTCAATTACAAAATAATAATGTTTCTATGGAGGTCAATGAACAATTAAATTCAGTTAATGAAATAGAATTTACTCCTAAATTTGGTAATAATATTTCGAATTTAAAAACTTATACAAAGTGTAGTGGCGTTGCCGTTACTGCTAATTTAAATTTAGAACAAATTGCCGGTTTGCCGGATCCTTATTTCGACAAAAAATCAGTACCATCCAGTTCATTTTCGTGCATATACTGTGAGCTTATTATAAATTTATATTATTATAGTTATATTATTATAAATTTATGATTTTAATTACTAATTGTAGTTATTTCATATATTTTCTCAATAATTTAAGTCAAAAATATGCAATCATTTAATTATAAAAGAAAAAATCGGTCCCAGGCTTTCGCCGATATTTTTGTCATTTGGCAACGCCTTTATATTTATTTTCGTTGTGAATATAACCTTGTTGTAAAAATCGGTCGGATTATTTATTGTTTTGTTCACGTGGCGTGTGTTACCATATTTTTGACCGAATCGAACTTCGGAATTACAACTGCATGTGCCTTTAAGGTGTCTGCACGAAATTGTTCTGCGGGACATTTGGGCCGCGGGCCAACTTAACAAAGTTCACGCAGTTAAATTTGAAATTGTACTATTATTATATTAATGGTATTATGACACTGGCTTTTTTTCCGACTTTTCTAGCGGCTAGAAAAAACAAACTGAGCGAGAAAAAAAACTAGTATACAAAATATACACACGTGTGGGTGAATACGACATAGTACGTAAAAAAATCGTTATATGTCAAAAAACAAGCGTAGCTCAAATTGTCTAGCAAAAAAAGTGGGCAATTCTAGCAGGCAAGAATTACATTTTGATTCTTTTTTTTTGACATACACACTTTTTATTTGACATCTTCAATAGAGACATTGTAAAAACAAAACTTGATTAAAAATTAAAACTAAAAAATTTCGGTATTTTCAAGCTATAAAAAAATCGTTACCATTTAAAAAATTTGCAAAAGTGGTTGTAATTGGTGCGGGAATTTTAGGACAGCGCAACAGCTTCAACAATTTGGAATGGATGTTATTGTGTTAGAAGCAAGAGATCGTATTAATTACATTGCTGATTTAGGTAGAAGTTTCACCACTCTGATGGAGATAACTAATATAATGAGAATGAGTTTAATGTACGTTTAGCTCACCGTCAGTTGCATGTTCTTTGGGTTGACGTTAAACAGTTGCATTTAAATCAAATGGAAATGGAATCAAAACTCAAAGAAATAGAAATGAATCCTCCAAGTGATGTATATCTGTCATCAAACGATCGTCAAATTTTAGATTGGCACTTTGCAAATTTATAATTCGCTAATGCCACACCACTAAACACTTTGTCCTTAAAACATTGGAACCAAGATGACGATCTTCAGTTCATTGGCAATCATACAACTGTGCGAAATGGATATTCATGTGTTCCAATCGCGTTAGTAGAGGGATTGGATATTCGCGTTAATACCGCTGTAAAAACAATAAAGTATTTTCCTGGCGGTGTGGAGTTTAATGCGAAAAATTGAAAACCAATAATTCATCAGTAACTTGTAAAGCAGATCTAATCTTATGTACCCTTACGTTAGGCGTACTGAAAATTGCCGTATCTGCATCATCCAATCAAATAAGCACGGTTAAATTTGATCCCCCTCTTCCGGAGTGGAAACAAGCGGCCATTCAACGTTTGGTCATGTTGGTAGTACAACTGCAAGTCGTGGTGAGCTATTTTTATTTTGGAGTATTTCGCAATCACCGGTATTGTTAGTCCTTGTGGCTGGACAGTCCGCGGCAATTATGGAAAACTTATCTGATGATGTAATTGTAGGACGTTGTATTGCCGTACTCAAAGGTATTTTCAAAAATTCGGCAGTACCACAACCAAAATTAACTAGTAACAAGATGGCATGCTGATCCTTGGGCCCGAGGATCTTACAGTTTTGTCTCAGTTGGATCATCCGGTTTAAATTATGATTTACTCGCCGCGCCTGTAACACCAACATCTCAAACCGATTCGAAGAATGACGATAAAGAATTACCACAGTTATTTTTTGCTGGAGAACACACAATACGAAACTATTCAGCTACCGTGCATGGTGCATTTTTAAGTGGACTTCGAGAAGCTGGAAGAATTGTAGACTACTCTTTAGGTTTTCCAAATACTAGTGTGAGTGATTCCAAAGTCGAGTAGTACAATTTTAGTACATAGTTTGTGTTTAAATAAAAAATTTCATATTGAATATTTATGTTGCTAGTTTTATTGTATTTGAACAAAACTAATTATAACTAAATATATGTTTTAATCAAATTTTTAATAAAATTTAATAAAATCAAATTAAACTCTAACTCAAATCCCATATAAATTCCAATCCCTAAAATTATTAGGAAAATTAATTTTTTGTTTATATTTATATTTTACATGCTGACGCACGTGACGTCCATTATAATAATGTTGTCTCCTGTTCCTTTCTCTTTCTTACAAAAATTGGTTTACAGCACTTTACAGCACTTTATTGCACTTCAAAACTAGCCAGTGTCATAATACCACAAATTACATATACTTTATATGTGATTTGTGTCATAATACCATAACAAAACGAAAAAAAAAAATATATTTTAGCTCTTTTTGTGGGTCAATTGATGTTTTAGCTCTTTATGGAAACATAAAGTAGCTATAAATATTTTTGTTTGTAGCTGTCATCATAATATACATATATTATCTATTATCTGTGTATGTTGTGAATGTTCATGTATGTTAAAAATATTTATTTTATTTTTAATTATATTTATTAACTTCAAAAAATAAGCCACAAATAGAGCTAAAAAATAAATAATTTTTTTTGTTTCGTTGGTATGACACTGTAGTACAATTTCAAAAGTTGAAAAAAATTTAACTTTGCACCTTCAATGCCTTCACAACCAAAATAAACCTCGCCGATAATTTGTCTCATTGGAAGCGTTCAGAACCGACACAATTTATACCATTTAAGTAAAAAATCGGTTGTCGGACCGACAGAATAAATACTCTTATTATTCAATTAAAATTGTCATATGATTATAAATATATTATTTTAATTACTAATTGCAGTTATTTTATATATTTTTTCAATAATTTAAGTTAAAAATATGCGATCATTTAATTATAAATGGAAAAATCGGTCCCAGGCTATCGTCGATATTGTTGTCATGTGACAACGCTTAAACACGTTCCAATCGTCAATAATAAACGTATCAAATCTGTTATAATTTAGACCAGTTTCGAATTTAAATGGCAATTTTCTCAAGATTCGAATGTCGTCTATGTATAGCTTTACCGCTAATAGATAGTGGCACTGCAAAATCCAGTATTTAGAAAACAATGATATTCAATACGTCAAAAAAAAATTTGTGATTTTCCGTGCTGAGGAGTGAACATTTTCTGATTACATTAATAATTGAGATAAATATGCCACAAGGACATCGAAAGACACCGTATAGCGGAAAACAGAAGAAGAGTCAGTTGGCTGCCAAGCGACAAAATAAAAGTACGACTAATTAATTAACAAGTATGATATATGAAGAAACCTAAATAGCCGTCTCATTGCTCTATTTTAGATTTTAAAAACACCAACGTATTCAAAAAGCGAACACATTCTAAATCTGGAGGTTCCGAGGAAGAGGAGGATGAAACCCTAGTGGGGCAACTGGACCGAATTCAGAAGATTAACGTACAGTCCAAAAAGAATAGTCGGGAGAAATCAAATCGCTATGCACTTCAATTTCATCAAGAGACCGAAAAGGAAATGCGTGCCATGAAAGAAGAAGCACATCGTAAAATTGTACGACTCCCAGAAGCAGACCTAGAAGTAAAGGATGATTTTTTTACGGCGTACGATTTCCCAATCCGACCCGATTGGACCTACTCAATGTCAAAACAAGAGCTCGAGCGTGTTGAGAACCAGTATTTCAATGACTACATCTTCAAAGTACCAAAAACCAATTTGAACGTATTCGAATTGAATCTAGAGACATGGCGCCAATTATGGAGGGTCCTTGAAATTTCCGATGTGATTTTAATGATCGTCGATATCCGATATCCGAGTCTAATGTTCCCGCCTGCACTTTTTGAGTACATTACTGAGAAGGCGGGCAAGAGTATGATCCTGGTACTGAATAAGATTGATTTGGCTCCGGCACACTTGGTCCTCGCCTGGAAAAAATATTTCGAAGAGAAATACCCCGTTCTACATATTGTCATGTTTACCGCATATCCAACGTATAATTTACGGGGTAACGTTAATATTGATAATGAAACTGGTCTGAAGATTCGAAGGCGGCGTGGAAAACCTAAAATGGCTGCGGAGGGAGCATTGCAAGTGATGAAGGCGTGTAAACAAATTGTAAACGGCCAAATTGATTTAACGGACTGGGAACAAAAAATTATAAGTGAGATGAACAATGCGGATGCGACCGTTGTTGATGGCAGTGAATGTTCGGAAAGTGAGACAGCGGGACCAAAATTCGAAAAGTATCACGACGAAGAAAATTTGGAATTTGATTTTAAAGAACGCACCAGGTTCAGTAATGGAATTTTAACAGTTGGCTGCATTGGATTCCCAAATGTGGGCAAATCATCATTATTGAACGCCTTGATCGGTCATAAAGTGGTTAGTGTAAGCCGAACTCCAGGTCATACAAAACATTTTCAGACAATTTTCTTGACGAATAACGTTCGATTGTGCGATTGTCCCGGGCTTGTGTTTCCGTCGTCCACTCCTCGACCTGTGCAAGTTTTATTGGGCAGTTATCCGATAGCTCAGCTACGTGAGCCATATGCGTCCGTAAAATATTTAGCCGAACGATTGGATATAGTACAAATTTTGAATATTAAGCAAGAGGACGGAGATGAAGAATGGTCGGCAGTTGAGATGTGTGAAAGCTGGGCAATTAAACGGGGTTTTATAACAGCAAAAGCAGGTCGCCCAGATTCATATCGTGCTGCAAATCATATCCTCCGAATGGCGTTGGATGGTCAAATTTCGTTATGCTTGAGGCCACCTAAATTTGCAGAGAACAAGGATATATGGTTGAATCACGCAGAAATCAAAGAGATTCTAACTATTCAAGCGCTTGGTAAGTCAGACAGCAAAAATGAAGAATGTGAGGATGAGATCATATCAAGCGATGACGATTCGAAGCATTCCGATGAAGAAGATTCAGATGATAACTCTCCAGTGGTGATGAAAAATACATTCGCCGCTCTTGAAATTTAAACAACGATTCGTTATTTTGTATTCGTATTTATTGATAAAACAGGCGCACACGGTATAAAAATAAAAAATCAGTCTGTACTATACACAAAAATTTCACAAAAAGTGCCTTATTTAATTATTACACGTATATTCGAACCTTTTCGTCAATCGGTATCCTACAGATTGGACATATATCGTTGTAATATCGTGATTTTCGCGAACATTCGAAGCATACACATAAATGCCGGCATGGTAGTAGCAACATACATTTCTCCTGGTCTTGACAAATAACGCACAACATTTTTTTACCACTGCTGTGTTGACCTGGTGGAATTTTGCCATTAATTCGGGGTGGTGTTTGATAAATGTCATCAACATGATTCTCCTCGATGACTACCGGTTCTCTAGGTACCAGCGAAAGTAATCCATTCAAATTAGGAAGCCGAATTTGTATTAATCTATTCGACAGTGTAATTAATCTAGGAATAAGCCATTGAATTAGTCGTCCGCTCGTCCTTATGCAACGGACGAGAATGATTTGGCCGATCCATTTTAAAATTATAGCTATCATAAAAAGGTTCTTGTAAATCAAAATTATGGCAACCAATCCAATAGCCGATTGGATTGGTATATCCGAAAAATAGTTTATAATTACGATAAGGCCGTGACAGAAAGCCTTATAGCCGTTGACCAATAATAAAACACACTTTTGCAGAATGAATCTTAAAACCAGGCCACATGAATACAGAAGATAAAGTATAAAATTTGGCAGTAAGGTGATTAAAAACCAGCAGCCGTTCCCGATTAAAACAAAAAGTGCCTTCATATTAACTAACAATGATCCACCGGCCTGAGTTAGAATATCTCCCACATTCGAAATTTTAACAGTCCCCGTGGTAAAAATGTACGTGAATTGACTTAAGATCGTCGAACTTGTATCATACATTGACTTCACAACCATCTCTATTACGTAATTGATCCCGGCGAAAAGTGCCTCCAGTTTACTGTTGACATCACGAAAGAATGTAGCGTAGTCCTCGTATAGTATAACCAACAGCTTACCGATTGTATCGACCGCCGTATACAAAAAGAATGCCAATAGTTTGATCAGATTATAGATCAAATTTCCGATTCGCAAACTTATAACAAAAATATAATAAAATATATCGACGATTGTTTGAAAGATTTTAACGATTAGATGCAACATTGTTGTAAAGCCTAAAACGATTGATTGTGTAAGAAGCAATCTAAATAATTCTACATAAGTTTACTTACTCGTTTCATTTACACAATTATTAATCAGGATACACACTATACTATTTCATATTACTCAAATCATAAATTATTTAGTTTTAATTGCATTTTTAGCGCAAATAATAGTCTGAAAACGACAATGTTATGTTCGTTAATTTATTAACAATCAAATTGACAGAACTTGATTTGGACAAGTTTATGTTTTGTTTTGATTGCGAAATGCAAATAATTGTTGTACTAGATTCGAACTGTTATAATAACAA